>CM065793.1:19556424-19837731 GCA_033296515.1 Macrochelys suwanniensis
CGTGCTGTTTGCCTTTGCAATGCTGGGAGGCCGAAGGGCCGGGCTGCGTGACTCTCCGAGTGCACGCGACACCCTCCTGCCGGACACCCCGGGGGCATGGAAGTGGTGCTGTGGGGTACACAGGCAGCCTGTGCCATCTCTGGGGTGCCAAGCATTGCTGGAGATCGAAGAAAGGAAACATTGTGGAATCCGTTCGCTCGTTGTTTGTATTAAGGTACCTGACCCAGATCGGGGCCCCGGCGGGCCGGGCGCTACCCAGAGCCCGACCCAGATCGGGGACCCAGCCCAGCCAGAGACAGCCCCTGCCCCAAGAGCTCATGCTCAGAGACAAGGGAAGGTTCATTATCCCCAGTCACCGGTGGGGAGCTCAGGTGGGAGGGATGCAGTGATTTGCCCAAGGTCACACAGGGCGTCTGTGGCAGAGCTGGGAATCCAACCCAGGCCTCCAGAGTCCCAGTGCAGAGGGGCCGAGATCAGGGCCCCGTCGCGCCGGATGCTGCCCAGACCCCAACCGAGATCAGGGCCCCGTCGGGCCGGGCGCCGCGCAGACCCCGGCCGAGATCAGGGCCCCGTCGGGCCGGGCGCCGCCCAGACCCCAACTGAGATCAGGGCCCCGTCGCGCCGGGCGCTGCGCAGACCCCAGCCGAGATCAGGGCCCCGTCGCGTCGGGCGCTGCCCAGACCCCAACTGAGATCAGGGCCCCGTCGCGCCGGGCGCTGCCCAGACCCCAGCCAAGATCAGGGCCCCGTCGCGCCGGGCGCTGCACAGACACACAGTAAGGGACAGTCCCTGCACTGAAGAGCTTCGGGTCTAAGCAGAGGCCCAGCGAGGGGAAGGAACCTGCCCCAGGCCAGTGGCAGAACTGGGAACAGCACCCAGCTCTGAGTCTCATTTCCACGCCCGCCCCGCTGCGCCAACCTCAGTCCCCCTGGCGCCCACCGCTCTGTGCGGCTCCCTTGGCACAGTGACGCCGCTGTACCCAGTGCCCTTCCGGAGAGAGGTCAGGCCGGCTCCGCGGCAGGCCAGGCCGAGAGGGAGGCCTGGTGCTCGGGGGAAATTCTCATGTGCTCAGGGTTATTTTGGGGACGGTCTGTGGTTTAACTCTCTGGTGTCAGCGTCACATGGGAGGCTGCGTGCTGCTCCCCGCCCCCGCCATGCACGGCAGAGGGTTGTGTGAATTTATCAATGGCCGGGGCCGGGAGCCGTAGGAGCCGTGAGGCAGGAAAGTCCAGGTGGGAGGGGAAAGCTTCTGCTTGGGCCACGAGTGGACAGGACAGGAAACACCGAGCGAGAGGGAAGCCTGGGAAATGATACTTCCCCCTTCCCTTCGCTGCAGCCCCAGCGGGGCCTCGGCCCTTCCCCGACCCCCCGAGAGAAACGGGCGACTCCCAGCCCCTTTCGCGGGAGCTTCGGGGAGAATCCGCCGGCCGGGAAGAGCTCCGGGGAGGAGACCCCCTTCGGCTCTGGAGAGTGACACCTGGCCAGGCTGAGGGTAACGGTGTAGATAGTCTTACACCTCTCCTCTAGCCAGCCTGCCAGCCCCCCATGTCTCTCCCTCCCCTTCCATATCCCTCCATCTATCCCCTTCCCTATCCTTCCTCCATCCATCCATGCATCCCACCCCGCCCTCCTCTAGCCAGCCTGCCAGCCCCCCATGTCCCTCCCTCCCCTTCCATATCCCTCCATCTATCCCCCTCCCTCCCTCCCTCCCTCCCTATCCTTCCTCCATCTATCCCTCCCCGCCCTCCTCTAGCCAGCCTGCCAGCCCCCCATGTCTCTCCCTCCCCTTCCATATCCCTCCATCTATCCCCTTCCCTATCCTTCCTCCATCCATCCATGCATCCCACCCCGCCCTCCTCTAGCCAGCCTGCCAGCCCCCCATGTCCCTCCCTCCCCTTCCATATCCCTCCATCTATCCCCCTCCCTCCCTCCCTATCCTTCCTCCATCTATCCCTCCCCGCCCTCCTCTAGCCAGCCTGCCAGCCCCCCATGTCTCTCCCTCCCCTTCCATATCCCTCCATCTATCCCCTTCCCTATCCTTCCTCCATCCATCCATGCATCCCACCCCACCCTCCTCTAGCCAGCCTGCCATGTCCCTCCCTCCCTATCCCTCCTCCATCCAGCCCCCTCCCTCCCTCCCCTTCCATATCCCTCCATCTATCCCCTTCCCTATCCTTCCTCCATCCATCCATCCCACCCCGCCCTCCTCTAGCCAGCCTGCCAGCCTCCCATGTCCCTCCCTCCCTATCCCTCCTCCATCCAGCCCCCTCCATCCCTCCCTCCCCTTTCATATCCCTCCATCCCCCTCCATCATCCATCCATCCCTCCATATGCCTCCTATATCCAGCCAGCCACTCCCCCCATTTCCCTCCATCCATCCCTATCCCTCCCTCCCTCTTTGTCTAGGGCCAGCGAAGGCTTCCCAGCCACAACTCTGCAATGGCAGGGGTAGAACCCTGGGCATCATGAACAGCTGAGCGTCCCCATCAGCGGCGCGGGGTCTATGACACACAAGTGAAGGGCTCTGATTCCCTCCAGCAGAGGGCAGCTCTCGGCAGTATTTGCACAGGCTGCGTTTTGAGCATCTACCCTGGGCCCAGCCCTGCTGGCTAGGTCTGGTGCTGGCACGGGGCACCAGGGGAAGGTCTCTGAGATCCACCACCAGCAGAGCTCGGAGAAGGAAAAACCGTCCCCCCGGAGCCCCAGTTCCCGGCACAGCCCCCGGGCACGGCGCGGCCAGCCCCGAGGAGATGTCTTCTCTTCAGACACTTGGATAAGCCTCGGTTTGTGCTGACACGAGCCCCCTGAGACGTTCCCCGGACTCTGGCTGGTGTCTGAGTGCGAATGTGGGTCTGTGTCTGTAAAGGGTCAACATTTGGTGGGACTGGGGGTCTTTCGTACCAGAGATCTGCTCACCCTAGCCCCAGACAGAGCTTTTAACCGCAACAGAGCGTGTGTGTGATATGTGATGAGTCCAGAAGTGGTAGCAGCACAACCTTGGGGGCAGGAGTTTGTTTATAACCAGAGGCAGGTGATTAAGACAACAAAAGACATGTCATTATAGTAAATTAAGGCTGGTTGGTTGATCCTGAAAGGATTGCCAGGCACTCCAGTGAAAAGACAGGAAACAAAGGGTAGGAATAAAGGGTCAGTTTTCAGAATGGAGAGAGGTAAATAGTGGTGTCCCCCCGGGGGTCTGTACTGGGCCCAGTCCTATTCAACATATTCATAAATGATCTGGGGAAAGGGGTAAACAATGAGGTGGCAAAATTTGCAGATGATACAAAACTACTCAAGATAGTTAAGTCCTGGGCAGACTGCGAAGAGCTACAAAAGGATCTCACAAAACTGGGTGACTGGGCAACAAAATGGGAGATGAAATGTAATGTTGATAAATGCAAAGCAATGCACATTGGAAAACATAATGCCAACTATACATATAAAATGATGGGGTCTAAATTAGCTGTTACCACTCAAGAAAGAGATCTTGGAGTCACTGTGGCTAGTTCTCTGAAAACATCCACTCAATGTGCAGCGGCGGTCAAAAAAGCCAACAGAATGTTGGGAATCATTAAGAAAGGGATAGATAATAAGACTGAAAATATCATATTGCCACTATATAAATCCACGGTACACCCACACCTTGAATACTGCGTGCAGATGTGGTTGCCTCATCTCAAAAAAGATATATTGGATTTGGAAAAGGCACCAAGAAAGGCAATAAAAATGATGAGGGGTCTGGAATGGCTTCCGTGTGAGGAGAGATTAATACGACTGGCACTTTTCAGCTTGGAAAAGAGACGGCTAAGAGGGGATCTGATTGAGGTCTATAAAATCATAACTGGTGCGGAGAAAGTGAATAAGGAAGTGTTATTTACTCCTCCTCATAACACATGAACTAGGGGTCACCAAATGAAATTAATAGACAGCAGGTTTAAAACAAACAAAAGGAAGTATTTCTTCACACAACGCACAGTCAGTCTTTGGAGCTCCTTGCCAAAGGATGTTGTGAAGGCCAAGACTATATCAGAGTTCAAAAAATAACTAGGTATGTTCCTTTAGGATAGATCCATCAATGGCTATTAGCCAGGATGGGCAGGGATGGTGTCCCTAGCAGGGCCGGCTCCAGGCACCAGCTTGGAGCGGCATCTGGAATGGGGCGGCAGTCCGTGTCCCGTGGCAACAATTCGGTGGCGGCTGCTTGGGGCGGCAAAATTGGTAGAGCCGCCCCTGGTCCCTAGCCTGTTTGCCAGAAGCTGGGAATGAGCAACAGGGGATGGATCAGTTGATTCCCTACTCTGTTCATTCCCTCTGGGGCCCCTGGCACTGGCCACTGTCGGCAGACAGGACACTGGGCTAGATGGACCTTTGGTCTGACCCAGTCTGGCCGCTCTGATGTTCTTATATAGAACCCAGATGTATCTTCCCCTCGCTGTAACTCACTTGACCGCAGTAGCGGCGCCAGGGTTTTTGCCGCCCTAGGCGGCAGCGCTCCTCCGCCGTAATCGGCAGTGCTTTGGTAGCAGCTCCTCTGAAGCTGCATTCTTGGCGGCGTTTCGGCGGCCACTTTTCTTGCTGCCGAATCGCCGCTGGGAAATGAGTCGCCGCCGAAATGCCGCCCTGCAAATCCTGCCGCCCTAGGCGACTGCCTAGTGGAAGCGCCGGCCCTGCTTGACCCCACTCCCCTCCCAGAGCTGAGATAGAACCCAGGAGTCCTGACAGGGTCTCTCTCTCCGCAGAGTTAGTAACAAAGTAAGAACAGACTTTACAATTTTAAACCTAACCAGTGTCCCTTAGGTGACTTGCCACAAGATGTCAGAACATGTTGTTATTAAAACTGCGTGGGTCTAATAGTTATTTAATTTTCTTTCTTTTCTATAGGAATTAGATCCAGGGCTCCTGTCAGCTAATTACTAAGTTCTTTGCCAAAACATTCGTTTTTTCAGCTGCCCACATAGCCCCTGGAATCACGGTCAAAGTTGCCCCTCCCCACCAAAATCTGAAATGGTGCCCCTGATAAGTGTGAAAGCAGCTGTGCTTGTGCATGTGTTTGTGTGAAGGTGAGTACTTGTGTGCGTTGGTGGCATACGTGCGTTTGGGTGACGGTGAGTGTTGGTGTGCGTTGGTGTGAATACGTGCATTTGGGTGAACGTGAGTATTGGTGTGCGTTGGTGTGAATACGTGCGTGTTGGTGTGCGTTGGTGTGAATACGTGCATTTGGGTGAACGTGTCCATTTGTAAGCATCAGTATGTGTGTATGCGTGGTGCAAAGGGCTGTTTGCTTTTGCAAACTCCGAGTGGCTCGGCCGTGCCGGAACAGACACAAACATTCCCGGAGCGTGAAGCCGGCGGCTCCGGGTGGCTGCGACATGCAGGCCCAGTGTTGCTCTGCACAAGAGCCTGTGCACGGGCGGCTGGGAGCTTGGCACGGCAGTAGCAGCGCGTTCCTTCCAGGCCCTTCGCCCTTTCGCTGGCTCCAGGGCTCAGCTCCTCCCTGCAGATTTTCCCAGCTGTTGCTTCCTCAGGAAGCTCCGGAATGGGGCCGAGGATCCTGCCGGACGTGGGGGATTATTCCACGGCTCCCACTGTGCCGGGGAAGAGCCGGGAGGGGGAAAACAAGGCAGGGGCCGGGGGAGCTTTGCTCACGGCTGCCTTTGGTAGAGGCGCTGCCCGGGGCTGGCATTTCTCTGGCAGCGTCCACGCGCCCTAGTCCTCGCGCTTGCCCGCACAGAGTCCGCTTCCCATGGACCCACGGGCCTCTCGTGGCCCCCCCACGGCTTGGACCCCCCCAAGGTCAATTTCCTCAAAGCCTCAGCCCATCCGGAGGGGCCAGCGCGGAGTGCCCAGCTTCTCCCGTGGCTGGGGGGGGACTCGCCGCTGGCCGCAGCACTTTCTCCGGGTGGGCGGGTGCTGGGAAAGTCCAGAGGCCGCTGCGCAGTTCCTCACACCGCTCCCCACACTGCCAGGGAGGAAGTCAGCAGCCGTGGGGGTTTCTGGTGCGGGCGCCGCATGGGGGAGGGAAAGCAGCATTGCTGCTTGCGGGCAGCGACGGGTGACGGTGCCGGCCCCCGGAGAGCGGCTCTGGCTACGCATACACGGATCCCTGGCTCAGAGCCACGCCCCGGCTTTCCAGCCGTCCCGGGCAGGAGCCCCTCGGCGGGCCAGAGCCCCCAGGGACCCGCCCTACCCGCAGGCCTGGCCACACGGCCTCACCGCCTCTGGGCTCCCGCCCTCCTGCTGCTGCCCGCCGGGAGCTCTGCCCGGCGGGTCCGGCTGAGCCAGACCCTGGGCACAGACCTGGCCCCGCTGCAGGGACCAGCGCGGCTCAGCCAGGACTGGCCGTGACCCCCGGCCGCGTTCCCCAAGCAGGGCCGGGCTCGTTAGCCCCCGGCCCGGGCAGGCCCCAGGCTGGCGCAGAGCAGTGAAGGCTCAGACATGGGCTGTGCGGGCAAGCCAGGGCTCCGCCCGGCCAAGCCACCGTGGGATGTGTCTGGGCTGGATCTTCGGCTCGGTCAGTCCTGGGTGAGAGCGGCTGAGCCCCTCCACAGGCCTGTCCTCCCCATGGCCTCCTGCCACCCCTCGGGCCATCGTCCCCCCCTGGGGAGCCCGGCCCAGTTCCCATGTGCTGCCCGCCCGTCCACAATGACCCAGTTACACGACACACCCCTCAGGTCTCCTGCTCGGCACCAGGAGCAGCTTCCTAAGCCTCCGATTCTCGCGGGTCCCAGTCCCGCGTCCCGGGGATCACGGGCTGGCCGATCAGGCATGAAAATATTACAGAAAATTTCCACTTCGTTACAGGGCATAGGAGTTAGAGCAATGGAGCCAGGACTCCTGGGTTCTCTCCCTGGCTCTGGGAGTGCAGGGGGGCTGGGAGCCAGGACTCCTGGGTTCTCTCCCCGGCTCTGGGAGGGGAGTGGGGTCTAGTGGTTAGAGGAGGGGGATGGGAGCCAGGACTCCTGGGTTCTCTCCCTGCTCTGGGAGGGGAGTGGGGTGTAGTGGTTAGAGGAGGGGGCTGGGAGCCAGGACTCCTGGGTTCTCTCCCCGGCTCTGGGAGGGGAGTGGGGTCTAGTGGTTAGAGCAGGGGGGCTGGGAGCCAGGACTCCTGGGCTGTCCCCAGCTCTGCCCCATGAGTCACGTCAGCTGTCTCTTGCGGGAAGAAGCAATGATCCTGCGTTCTTGTGAAGACCTTGGGCCTCCCTTCCAAGCCCTGAGCTAATTTCAGCGGCGCAAGCCGGGGCCTGCAGCACAGCGGGGCGGGGGCTTGACACGGTGCCAGCTGTGCCCCCGCTGGGAGGGAAGGGATCAGGGAGTCAGGGAGCGAGTAGCTCCTGTGATCTAAGGAGCTGGGCCTGGAACTGCCAGCTGCCCGAAGGAGCTGACCACGCATTGCCTTGGGACTCGCCCCGCCCTGCCCTGCTGGACGCGGAGGAGCACAGACAATTCCTGTAACCAGCACAGAGACAACCCTGGGCTTCCACCCCCCAGCCCCTCCCCACAGCTAAAGCTGTAAGAAAACACACCCACCCCCCGGTTCTAAAATAACCTCCTGAAAGACACTGCTCTAACCACTAGACCCTCCCCTCCCAGAGCAGGGAGAGAACCCAGGAGTCCTGGCTCCCAGCCCCCTCCTCTAACCACTACACCCCACTCCCCTCCCAAAGCAGGAGAGAACCCAGGAGTCCTGGCTTCCAGCCCCCCTCCTCTAACCACTACACCCCACTCCCCTCCCAGAGCAGGAGAGAACCCAGGAGTCCTGGCTCCCAGCCCCCCTCCTCTAACCACTACACCCCACTCCCCTCCCAAAGCAGGAGAGAACCCAGGAATCCTGGCTCCCAGCCCCCCTCCTCTAACCACTACACCCCACTCCCCTCCCAAAGCAGGGAGAGAACCCAGGAGTCCTGGCTCCCATCCCTCTCCTCTAACCACTACACCCCACTCCCCTCCCAGAGCAGGGAGAGAACCCAGGAGTCCTGGCTCCCATCCCCCCTCCTCTAACCACTACACCCCACCCCCCTCCCAAAGCAGGGAGAGAACCCAGGAGTCCTGGCTCCCATCCCTCTCCTCTAACCACTACACCCCACTCCCCTCCCAGAGCAGGGAGAGAACCCAGGAGTCCTGGCTCCCATCCCCCTCCTCTAACCACTACACCCCACTCCCCTCCCAAAGCAGGAGAGAACCCAGAAGTGCTGGCTCCCAGCCCCCCTGTCCCCAAAGCTGGGAATAGTACCCAGGAGTCCTGCTCCCACTCCTTTTCTTTTGCTGCTTGTGAGCCATGACAACACCGTCTTGGCCCCAGTGCAAAGCCGTGGTTTCTGCTGCTCGCTGCGGGGCGGGGACGGGGTCGGAGCTGCGGAAGAGGAAGCTTCGAGGACTTTTCTTCCTCCACCGCTAACAGGAGCCGGAGCGCCACAGCGAACCGCCGCGTCTCCACGGAGATTATCAGCCCGGAGCCGGGTACCTGGAAATGACCCGGCCTGTCCTGGCACACGCAGACTGAGACAGGCTCAAGCCAAGCAAGGAGGAGCTGAGCGGCTGCTGCCCTCAGAACTGGCCTCAGCCACGGCTGTTGAGGCCAGAAGAGACCCAGGGCTAGGGGATCGGCTACCTACAAAGTCAGGGCGGCTTCGCTGCATCACTCAGGGAGGGGAAAATCTCACGCCCGGTGCAAGGGGGTTACGCCGACCCAAGGCCCAGCGTGCGCAGCGCCCGGCTGAGGGAAGAAGTCGTCCGACGTCCTCGCTGCTGCTTCGGAGAGGTGGATTCACCACAGCGCCGGGATACCCGCCGTGTCTGTGCCCACGTAGTGGCTCTGGTGTAGACACAGCCTAGGCCTCCTGCAGAACACAGGCCGAAGGACCGGGAGAGGTGCTGATGGCGTCATCCCAGCCCTCTACAAAGCCAGTGGGTACCCGCCCCCCACCTTCCGACCCAACAGAATGAGCAACCAAGCCTGGCTAGGTAGTGAAAAGAGCGGGGGAGCCACCGCCCAAGGCTGCGAGCAGCTCTGAGCCGCGGGGGCTGGCGGGTTTCCCTGGGGTAGGCAATCGCTTGGTGCGTGTTGGAGGCAGGAGCTGAGAGAGACAGCTGGGGCACAGAGAGGGGCAGGGGTGGGGACGTTGGGGCCGGGGCTGCTCGTTCCCACGGGCTGCGTGTTCTCGGTCACCAGCAGGCGTGTGAGCAGGACAGCCCCCTCCTGCAGCCGATCGGCGACTCGCCGGCGCGGCACCTCCTGCTGGCCGTCCTGGGAATTAGCTCTTTCCAGCCTCGGAGCGCGTCCTCCTGGCCGCTGGCTCACCCGCCTCAGGAATCTGCCAAGAACTTTGCTGAACATGCGTCCCTCATCTTAGCAACGGAGCCAAGACTTATCACACGTCTGCCCACCTTTATCCGAATGCCGCTGCTTCGGATCGGACAGCCCAGGTGTTGTCAGTTCCATCCAGAACAACTGACAAACGTGGAACCTCATCCTGTAAACCCGTACTCATGTCATCAATCCCACTGAAAGCAATGGGACGATTTGCACGAGTATGGACCACTTTGGTAGGCCGGTGAGCGTTTCAGGAGTCAGTTCTGTTCCTAGAAAGGAAGTCGAACCCCCCATTGACATGCAGTGTCTGGGTACGATACCATAAAGCAGTTCTGCAGACAGCTCTACTTAAAATCGGTCTTTTAATAAGTCCTGCATAGGCTGAAATGGCTCCTCACCCAACTCCCATATACGCAGACTGAATGCGGGGGGAGTGAGTGGTTAGGCATGTTGATGTTTGTATATACAAGGGGGGGTGTCGGAGGGGACGGGGGGGGTGTGGGGGCCCTGGGCTGGGCAGGGAGGAGTCACATGGAGGGTCACGTGGGGAGGTCACGTGCCCCCCTCTTGTGTCCCTCCCATGAGTGCAGTACCAGGAAGAAATGATTTCTCCTCGCACCCCTGGTCCCCAGGAATAGACCCGACTTGCAGTGTCAGTTTCTCCCCGAGGGCTAACAACCCTGGGAAGGCCCCGTGGCGTCAGAGACGCTGGGGCTGGACGGGGCCAGCCTGCTAGAAAAGACGTGCTGTCTGGACACCGTTTATAACACGCGCCTGGCCGCGCCAGGCCTCCCCCCCCCCCAGCCGTCCTACGCTCGCGGAGCCCGGGGAGCCGGCTTTGCGCCCCAGAGGGACGTTCGGGGAGGAGGTGAGCTCGACGGCTGCCCTTTCCTCCCAGCTCGCCGGGTTTGGCGCGCGCGGTCCGTGACCCTCGGACAGCAGGAAGAAGCGAGTTCCCGCATCCCCCGCGGGGCCCGGACACTGGGGACTTGCCAAGCGGAGAACAGCTTTTGCCAACTCAGCACAATTCCTCTTCCCCCTGCTCCCCTCCCCGGCGCACGTGTTCATAAAACGCTGGTGCAGCAACAGAGCGGGAAACTCGATGATTTTTGCCCCGCTCCAGGCCCAGCCTGGTTCCGAAGCGAGCTGCTGGCACCTGCCCTGTCTCAGACCCTCGCCGTCCTTTACCCTCTGCTCCACACCTACCACCAGACCCCGCACGTCCCAGCAACGGGGGACATGTCTTGTGAGGCAGTGGGGAGTGCCCGGGGCGGGGTGGGTGGGTGGGAGAGACAGCTGGGGGCTGGGAAAGGACGGCCTAGACTGGGACGGGCGACTGGCTCTGCCACAGACTTCCTGTGTGACCTTAGGTAAATCACTCAATCTCTCTGGCCCTTAGGTCCCCCTCTGCTAAAACCCACCGCAGAGGAAGGCAGTGGAGAGCGTGAGGCTGAGACCCCCTGGGGTGAAGGGCAGAGCGATGGGGAAGCTGGCAGGGGAATGGAGGCGTCACCCCACTTTGGAGGCTTCTCCAGTCCTTGCCCAAGGGGCTGTTTGCAGCTGCAGCGCCGGGCGCCCCAGCGGAGGGGCTGAGCCAGCAGCAGGGAGAGCCCCACCCCCACGCCTGTGTGTGCGATTGCTACGCAACTCATGACCTCCAGCTGCGTGATCCCCTCACAAGCCAACAATCCTCTTTTATTGCTGGCGCTGACTCAGTTCCCAGCATCACATGATAGCTGCACTCCCTGCATCTCCTCCAGCTGCTGCCCTGCGTGCAGGGGGACTTGTGGTCCCCAAGGGCGGCCAAGTGATTTAGGTGCCTTATTCCCTTCGGTTCATGTGACACTCCCCACCTGGCCCGTTTGGTAGGCGAATGTAGGAGCTGGGGAGAATGGATCTAGTCTGACCTCCTGCAGGACACGGGCTAGAGAATTTCCCCAGCCTGCCCTGCACAGAGCCCAATCACTTGTGTTTGGCTAGAGCAGATCTTCCAGAAGGCTTCGGATCCTGCCGGAGCCTAAGCTGTCAATAGACACAATTGTATAAAATCATGGCTGGTGTGGAGAAAGTAAACAAGGAAGTGATATTTACTCCGGCTCATAACACACAAACCAGGGGCCAGCAAATGAAATTAACAGGCAGCAGGTTGAAAACAAACCAAAGGAAGTATTTCTTCACACAACACACAGTCAACCTGGGGAACTCATTTCCCAGGGGATGTTCTGAAGGCAAAAAACTATAACAGGGTTCAAAAAAGAACTAGATAAATTCATGGAGGATCGGTCCAGCAATGGCTATTAGCCAGGATGGGCAGGAACGCAACCCCATACTCTGAGTGTCCCCAGCATCTGTTTGTCAGAAGCTGGGAATGGGTGACAGGGGATGGATCACAAGATGATTCCCTGTTCTGTTCATTCCCTCTGGGGCACCTGGCATTGGCCATTGTCAGCAGCAGACAGGAGACGGGGCTAGCTGGACCTTTGGTCTGACCCAGTCTGGCCGTTCTTCTGCCCCTTGGGAGTTTGGTCCAGTGGAAAATTACCCTTACTGGGGAAAACAGGGGCCTTATTTCTAACGGGACTTTGTCTAGTGTTAACGTTCACCATTGGCGCTTACTCTGCTTTGGTCCACAACTTGGAGAGCCCGTAGGACCTCCTGGGATGGTAGCTCACATGCCGTGACTGGCTCACCTCTCAAGCTGCTTTCTGAGCCGTGACACAGACCAAGCGCTTTAAGTCTCCACTAAAACGAGGAGTCCGGTGGCACCTTAAAGACTAACAGATTGATTTGCGCATAAGCTTTCGTGGGTAAAAAACCCACTGGTGCCACCGGACTCCTCGTTGTTTTTGTGGATACAGACTGTAGTAAGATGAGGCCCTGAGCATAAACCCTTGTATCAGAGGCTTGGTATGAGGCCTAAGGCCTGAGCTAAAGTAATGGTCAAGACTTTGCTAACATAAAGCAAAGTTAAGCTGTACGCCAAAGGCAGGCCCTGCTCACAGAAGTTGGCAAGGAAAGGGCTGATGTTGCAAAAGTACACAAACCTGAAAGGTACCAGAACACTTGTACAGTCCACACAGATAACAAGGAACAGGCTGGCCCATCCTAAAGACGGGGCAAAAGGGTAATATAATGGATAGAGTTGTTTTGTTCGAACCAACATGTACAAGGTGGGAGGCGGCACCTTACTACGTAGAGGGGTTGTACCTTGTTACGTAGAAGGGTTGCACCTCAATACGTCAGGAGTGATGTGTAACTTGTTTGTATCTGTGTATAAGAATGCAGCCCTGGGGCGGTCTCTTTGTCTGGCCTAGGGGGCAGTGGAAAGTCCCGCCACTGACTGAGCCGGTCCATTGCCAGGGGGCACATATTTCATAGTATGTCTTGTAGAGTCTACGGGAAACTATTACTGTGCTTCGTTTGACAATAAACCTGGCCGACATGCCTTCGTACCTTAACAGAGTCTGTGCTCATTGGGGGTTCTCTCGAGTCTGCTGTGTTAGCTATCTGCACAGAGCTGGGGCAGCACACAGAGGGAACACGCACGCAGCCGACTGATATCAACATTGAACAGAGCAGAGCACCACACCGGTAGCCGTCTGACAACACAGTTGGGAACACACAGACTAACACGGCTACCCCTCGGATACTTGAGTCTCCCATGTACAGCATTTCCTCCAGCCCTCAATTTAGCTGTCCCTTCGCTGCTCCCTGGGAGGCCCGTGACTAGGTGAGAATTGCAGCTTTTGCTGAGGTCAGACCAGATGATCACAAAGCTCCCGTCTGCCTTAAACTCTGTGAGCCCAATTCCTGGGCGCCCTGCTCCCTACACCAGCACGGAGCGTTCCCTGTGCTTTGCACACACTTTGCACCAGCGCAAAGGACGGAACAAGGGGCTGGGCCGGGGGGGCTCCAGCCCAGGGAATCGATGAATGAACCCAGCACGGGCCATTGACCGGGGCACCGATGGAAGGACCCAGCCTGCCTTGAGGTGCTCAGCGCGCTGCCCCTCCCCTTGGGCGCGGAGTGCAGCCCTCCCCGGAGATGGACGGGGGGCTGTCTCCATGGACACCGCTAGCTGCTGATGGTGTCAGGCCCATGGCTGCCCTCCCTGTGGGCGGCAAAGGGCCCCAGCTGGAGGTGTGTGGGGGGGGGTCTTTCTAAAGCTGCAATCGGCTCCCGCAGTTTGGCACAGGATGGGATCTATCCGGGGGCTGGAATCTGGATTAAAAGCTGGAAGGACTCTTGAGAGCCGGGTTCCTGCCCCACGCCCAGCAGCTCTCCCTCCGCCAGGAAGCAGGAGGGTCGCATTGAGGGCGGTGCCGGCTGGGCTCAGAAGGATCCAGGCATGGTGCGAATTCCCTGGCCTGCCCCAGGAGCAGAGCACTGAACGCCTGGCTTGGCTTGTGCTGCTGGGACCGCGCTGGGCTGACGGGCCCACCGGGAACGCGGAGCCAGCATGCGGCTGGGTCCCAGTGCCGCCGGCGGGCGCTGAAATCCCCTCTGCCTGTGGAGCCAGAGCGCCGGGATGCAGGGGCTAGTGGTTAGTGCAGGGGGCTGGCGCTCAGGACTCCTGGGCTCTATTCCACTGACCCTCTGTGCCTCAGTTTCTCTACCCCCAAAGCAGGGATGAGAACACTGCTCCACGCTGTCATGGGCTTGCTTTCCCCCAGGGGTGAGACCGGCCCTGGATTGCCCAGACCCAGGCCTGCGCCAGGCAGTCGTCAGCACCCATCCGGGTGTGGGAGGCTCAGCCCCCGGCCCAGTCCGTGGGAGAGCACCCGCTCCAGGGCCCCCCCAGGACAGGACACGGAGCTGGCCGCAGGCCGCCCGCTGTCTGACCGTCCAGCGCCCGCCGCCCAGCACTGGCTGGAGGCCAAGCGCAGACGGGCGGGGTCCGGCCCCCCTGCCACTCGCAGGCTGGTTGTCTGAGCAGCCTCGGGCCTCAGCTCCATTTCTCTGCAGGAGGGGACAGGGATGGGGACCAAGGGGCCATTGCCCAGGGAGGGCACCCTGGCCCAGCCAGCACCCACAGCTCTGCGTCCTGCCCGTGCCGGCAGCCCAACCCACGGTTATGGCACCAGCCACTGGCCGGGTCTGGGACCCGCCCGCCCAGGGCTCACCAGCAAGGCCGGGGCTCCAGGAGGATCTGCCCCTTCCCGCGCCTGCGAGCGCTGCCCCAGCCAGCCGGGCTTCCCTCTTCCCACAGCTGCGCTTCAACCCCTTCCTGCCCGGCCCCCGAAAGCCCGGCCTCCGTGCCGGGTTTCTCACCAGCCCCCTGCCCGAAGGCACGTCCCCGGGTGACGCACGGCAGCACCGCACGCGGCGGAGTTCGCAGCAGGGGCGCGGGCAAAGCTGGGCGCTGACGGGCACCGCTGCCCTGTTTGTATCACTCCCAATAGTGCTGGGAGACGGTCGATTTCAGACCCACGGAGCCCCCGCGGTTCACCCTGGCCAGGCCAGGCAGCAGCATCCCCCCACCCCCATCCCAGGCACTCACCGAGCCTCCCACACGCCCGGGGGTCTCCAGCGCGCTACTCCTGATTTATCCCCAGCAAGGGAGGGGAGAATCAGGCCCATCAGTGGGAATGGGAACAGAACAGGCTCTAAATACCGCACGGTCCCCACCATGCCTGGCTGAGCGCCCGCTGGGAGCCTGCCTGAGCACGACTGAAAGACAGGGTCCGACCCGCTGGGCATGTCCTGCTGCCACATACACACAGTGGGTGTGAAAGGTGGGTATGGAGAGAGAGAGGGGCGGGTGCCTGGGGATGGCTAGATTAGATAGAGGGGATGGATGGGGATGGATGGATTAGATCAGTGGTCCCCAGCGCGGTGCCCGTGGGTGCCATGGTGCCCGCCGGGGCATTTATGTGCTCCCGCCTACTGACAAGGGAGTGCTTCCGCCGGACAACCCGCTGCCGAGAAGCGCGGCCGCTGGACAACCAGCCGCCGAAATGCCTCCGAGAAGCGGCAACGCCAAGAAGCATCGCCACCAAAATGCCGCTGCTTCTCGGCAGCATTTCGGCAGCTGGTTGTCCAGCGCCTGCCACACTCTTCTGGGAACGTGAATATGCTATTGCAACAGAAAGGTTGGGGACCACTGGATTAGACAGAGGGGGTGGATGGATAGCTAGCTAGCTGGCTGTGTATGGAGACAGATCAGAGGCTCCAGATTATGCCATGTGATGAAACCTCCCGGACTCCGTCCAACCAAACTCGGCCCCCCAGCGACGGGGTTTCCAGCCACTTGAGGTTTATCAGACAAGTGCGGCCGGGTCAGTGAACCCGATTGCATGGACTGACTCACGCTCCACCACCAGGTTCTGTGGAAGTGAGTCAGGCCTGGCAAGCCCACGGCTCCCGGCTCCTCTCCCCCAGCCCCGGCCCGCTGCCGACACTTTCTCCGCTCTCTGGGTCACAAGTGTTCCAGGAAATGGGCCAGGGGGAGTTTCAAACCTGGCCCAGGGGGAGTTTCAAATGGAGAAAACAGGAACCTGGCCATGCCAGGCAGGATACGGGGACTGCGGGGGGAGAGGTTCCACTACAGCTTGTTTGTTACATTGGATGGGGCAGCCAGACCCTGCTCTCAGCCCCACACAGAGCCCAGGGCCAAATCCTGGGGTCCCCCTCAATCCCCCCAGTCCAGGCCTCTGACCCCATCTCCGTAAGATTCAGGCCTGGCCCTGCCACCCCAGCCCAGCACCAGGCTCCCCTGCACTCAGCCCTGGCACCCCCCGCACCCCCTCCTCCACATTCAGCCCCGCCCCCCAGGCCCCAAATGCAGCCCGGCCCTCCCCGGCTAGGGGAACGTGGCTGCTTTCCGCAGGGCTCAGCAACGCCGCCCGCTGCACCCAGGTGGAGAAAGCAGCCCTGCTCCCGACCCAGGCCCACTCCCCGGCTCCCCCCCCTGATCCCCCCATCCCCCCACAGCAGATCACTGACTCACCGGTGCAGCACCTCCTGCTGGTCAGCCCAGGAATTAGCTCTTTTCCAGGGCATGGAGCCCCCTCTGCTGGCCGGTGTCTCTCTGCCGCTGGCCCCGTGTCCCTCCCGGACCCCAGGGCCCCTTTACCTCAGGGCTCTGCCCCAGCCATCCCCACACTCTGGGTCTCCCCTCCCAGGGGAACCCTCAACCCGCTATCCCCACCTTGCCTCAGTGGCTACGGCCAGTCGTCCTCGAGCCCCCGTGCCCTGGGGCAGACGCAGTGTGTAACGGCCCCACTGCCTCTGCCCCCAGGGTGTTTACCAAGGGCCGGGCCGGGCTGGCTCCCAGACCACCTGGTCCTTCCCCCTCCATGGCTAGAGGCCCCCAGCCCTCTTATAAGGGCCAGCTGGGCCCCGATTGAGCTGGCCCCAGCTGTGGCTGCTTCCCCAATCAGCCTGGCTTGGCTGCTTTTAACCCCTGTTCTCCGGGAGTGGGGCAGCTGCCCCACTACCCCCCCCCATCCCACCCTGCTCCCCACCCCAGTATCACCCTCCGAATCCCAGCCTGCTCCCCGCCAGCTATCACCCCCACCCTGCCCTGCTTCCCCCCCCCAGTATCACCCCCCGAATCCCAGCCTGCTCCTGCCCCCCAGCTATCACTCCCCCATTCCTGCCCTGCTCCCCCCCAGCTATCACCCCCACCCTGCTCCCCCCAGTATCACCCCCCATTCCCATCCTGCTCCCCCCAGCTATCACCCCCACCCTGATCCCCCCCAGTATCACCCCCCCAGTCCCATCCTGCTCCCCCCAGCTATCACCCCCACCCTGCTCCCGCCCAGTATTACCCCCCCATTCTGCCCTGCTCCCCGTCCCAGCTATCACCCCCCCAATCCTCCTCTGCTCCCCCCCCCCAGTATAACACCCCATCCTGCCCTGCTCCCGCTCCCAGCTATCATCCCCCCCAGTCCTGGCCTGTTCCCCCCTAGCTATCACCCCCCCAATCCCACCCTGCTCCCCCCCAGTATCACCCCCCCAATCCCGGCCTGCTCCCCTTCCCAGATATCACCCCCCAGTCCTGGCCTGCTCCCCCCCAGTTATCACCCCCCAATCCCAGCCTGCTCCCTCCCAGCTATCACCCCCACCCTGCTCCCCCACAGTATCACCCCCCCAATCCTGGCCTGCTCCCCTTCCCAGATATCACCCCCCAATCCTGCCCTGCTCCCCCCCAGCTATCACCCCCACCCCACCCTGCTCTGCGCCAGCTATCACCCCCCCAATCCCGGCCTGCTCCCCCTCCAGCTATCTCCCTCCCCAGCTATTATCCCCCATCCCGCCCTATGTCCACCCTCTCCCCCAGCCATGGCCCAGGACCAATGTTCCCTCTAATTTTTGACAGGCCATGTGAGCAAAAAAATTTCTTCTGTTCAAATTGTTGTGTGTGCGGTATTTCGCTGTGTGCGCGGGGTTTAGGATCTGTGTGCGTGTGCACAGCTTAGAGGGACAGTGCCCAGGACTGTGGGTTTGCCGGTGAAAAGCTGTGACGAGCCGGGTTGTTTTCGCTCGGGCCCGCAGGCCTGGTTAGCCGGGTGCGCCCACAGCCCTCTCAGCACCCACGGACCTCCCCGCTGGGCGCGCGGCCAGTACCCGGGTCCCGCTCTGTGAGCCAGGCCCTCCTCCAGCCGGCCCCCCCCACACTCCCCAGGCTCGCCAGCCCTGGGGCGGGGGGGAAGGCGGGAGGCTGGGGGGGGGGGGGGGGGCGGAGCGTGACGGCAGAGGCTCTGTGTGGCTACCTAAGCTGTGGGCCCCGGGGGTGGTGGTGGTGGTAATAATTAGCTAGCGTCGGTATCGTTGGTGGGGGCTGGCCGGTGGCCGGGTTTTCTGTGTCGTGGAGTTGGCCCCCTCCCTAGGACCATTGGGCCAACCCCGGCGGCTAGTCCCCCCGCCAGCCCTTCCTCAAAGCCCCCACCCCACAGATCCGCACCCAGCCCCACTTAGACCCCGCCGTGGACGGGGCTTTGCAGCTCCCTCAAACCCGCCGGCGCCGGGCGTGTGATTTCTCTGGGGAGGAAGGTTCATGAGCCGGATGAAGGAGATGTTGGGGTTGGTCCTGCTTTGAGCAGGGGGTTGGACTAGATGACCTCCTGAGGTCCCTTCCAACCCTGAGATTCTATGATTCTACGATTCTATGTTATCACAGAGCCCAAACAGAGAACCGCAGCGCTGCCAACTCCGAAAGCCTTTCTCCGACTGAACCGCCCCCAGAGTCACGTGCAGACAGGACAGGTCCAGGTTTCATTCGGGGAAAACACTCACTTGCCAGCCATCGCACCTGCTAGGAAACCCAAGCCCTGCGCGGCCCCGGCCGGCTCTTTAAAATCCCCAGAGCGACGGTTGGTTTAACGATCTCGCGATTTTGTAAGTCACCCTCGGGATTGTTTTTGCAGCCTGATGATGGATTTGTGAACCCTCCAAGTCGGTGGTTTGGCAGCGTCCAGCCTCGGAGCATCGGACTCAGCTCTGGGGCCCCCCCGGGCCAGTCCGCAGGGTCGGGTGCAGTCCGTGGCGCTGCGGCAGGATCTGACGGGGCACAAAGGCCAGTGCCAGGGAGCCGTGGAGCCATTGGCATTTCCTGGGCATTTGTGCACCCAGCTCTGTGGCCCAGGGGAGCCAGGACTCCTGGGTTCTCTCCCCAGCTCCGGGAGGGGAGAGGGAGGGGTCTAGTGGTTAGAGCAGGGGCTGGGTGTCCTGGGTTCGAGTCCCAGCTTTGGGCGGGTCCAGCCATTAGCACAGGGAGCCAGGACTCCTGGGTTCTCTCCCCAGCTCCGGGAGGGGAGAGGGAGGGGTCTAGTGGTTAGAGCAGGGGCTGGGTGTCCTGGGTTCGAGTCCCAGCTTTGGGCAGGTCCAGCCATTAGCACAGGGAGCCAGGACTCCTGGGTTCTCTCCCCAGCTCCGGGAGGGGAGAGGGAGGGGTCTAGTGGTTAGAGCAGGGGCTGGGTGTCCTGGGTTCGAGTCCCAGCTCTGGGACTGGCTGGTCTAACGCAGCCCGAGCAGCAGCTGCTTTGCTTTCCCGGCTCCGTTTCCAGGCGGTTTGGCTCCGGCTCCCACTGGCAGGGAAGCGCCAGATGTGGCAGGCGTCTGCTGCTGAGTTGCGGCCTCCATCCTCCGGGGGCTCTAGACTAGGGGCTTGTCTACACTAGGGCGTCCTGACGGGCGGCTGATTGCAGCAGCACCGGCCGGCTTTGGAAACTGACCCTCGAAGGGTGTGAAATGAGCGACTCACCTCCCGGCTGCGGCAGTGGCCAGCTGGGGCCGATCCAGCCTTCAGCCCGGAGAACGGAGCGAGAACTGGGTCTCCCGGGGTCAGTGCTAGGAACATGACACCCTTCGTAGGGCTGCACCTGCCGGGACCCCAGAGCTCTTCCTGCACATCAGCAAGTCGAGTCTCAGGGCACCTCGGGGAGACAGGCCGGGCTTCTTGTCTCTGGTTGACATAAGGGGGAAAGTCATACTAGACCCTAATCCCCTTTCTGGGGCTAGAAATAGAACCCAGGAGTCCTGTCTCCTGGCCCCCTGCTCTAACCACCGGACCCCACTTCCCTCCCAGAGCTGGAAATAGAACCCAGGAGTCCTGGCACCCAGGCCCCTGCTCAGACCGATAGTCTGAACAAATCCAGAGTTTCTCACCATGACGCCTGGGGGCAGCAGGAGGGAGGGGGTCGAATGTTATTACAATTCTAAAGCAAAGCAAAGAAGATTTCGGATCCCTCGGTGATATCCTGGGGCTGACACAGCTGAAACAACACAGTGACTTCGGACAGCCAGGGCCAGCCCAGGATGTGAGCGGAGCAGTTGTAGGATTATTAGTTCTGGGCACGTTTTCCTCTTCCAGTAACTGTGCGGTGGCACGGGGCGGGGGTGGGTGTGAAAGTTTTTGACCTCAAATAGGGGCCAATAGAGCTGGGCAACGTTTTTCACCCAAACCCTTCTCCCGGTGAATGCGGCGGCTTGGGTGACCCGGAGACATGCTGCGACGTCGGGCCGGCCTCCTGCATGGTTCGTATTGGAAAAACAAAAACTAAAACAAACCAGAAGTCTGAGAAACTGGAACCGTTTCAGTTTTTCAGCTCGAAATTCCCTTTCCTTTAAAACGTTCCCAATCACTCGGAATCGAAAGCAAACCGTTCCTTCAGCCCGGCACCAACCCTGCTGCTCCCGGCGTGATTCACATTGAGAGAATGTTCCTCTTCAGCCTCTTTCACCGAACTTCACACACTGCCCCCCTCCCCGTGAGTCATTTCACCTTCTTCCAGCCACCAGAAAGGAAGTCCTCTAACGGCTGCAGGACACAGACCCTGTGTCTAGGAATTCCCTGTGCCCAGGGGATGGCTTCAAAGGGCTAAATATAGAGCCAGCAAACGGATCCCTGCTTTGGGACAATCTTGGGAAATTCCCCTGCGAGTCCCCCCCGCGTCTGCAAGAAGAGTCACATTCGCTCTGCTTTGCCAGACACTCTCCGCTGCCCCCTGCCCTGCCCTCCACCCACCCCAGACACCCACCCCGCCCTCAGCGAGAGGTGACCAGCACTCACGGCACGAGGGGGGGCACTATCCGGGGAGAGGGCCGGGAATGGGATCCGGCCGAGGCAGGGGGCGTGGGGACTGCGACGTTGCTCGTGTTTGGAGGCCTGTGTGAAATGGACGAAAGGTGGGAATTCAGGTCAGATGGACGCGGGCAGCTGGTGCCCTCCCCTCAGAACCCCGGCGTGAGGGGGCTCGTCATGGCTCGGGGTCACCGCCGCGGCGCCCCTCCGCCCGGACCCTCAGCCGCACGGACAGGAGCTCGCTGCGTGGCTTGACTGTTCTCCACCGGCCTGCTGCCCCCACGTGGCGCCAGGGACGCCTGGCACTGG
The DNA here is from genome assembly GCA_033296515.1 of Macrochelys suwanniensis. NCBI lineage: Eukaryota > Metazoa > Chordata > Testudines > Chelydridae > Macrochelys > Macrochelys suwanniensis. The sequence goes on from CM065793.1 coordinate 19,577,571, forward strand.
CAGCGAGAAAGGCCCGTCAAATGCCATCGCCCGGAGGCTGGGAGGGGTCACGCCTCAGGCCCCATCCAAGCCTCCAGGAGCCGGGCTGCCACGGCCCCAGCCCCCTCACCTCCCAGTGCACCCCATGGGGGGTGACCAGCTGTCCCGATGTTATAGGGACAGTCCCCATTTGTGGGTCTTTTTCTTCTATAGGCTCCTATTACCCCCCACCCCGTCCCGATTTTTCACACTCGCTGTCTGGTCTCCCTACCCGCATGTGGCCCGTTAGCTCATGGGCAGGCGTTAGCCGCTGGCAGGGAGGCTGGAGGGGAATCCAGCGGGAGCCAGCTGCTCCTCGCAGGCAGGCCGTGGGCGGGCGGCCGGGTAACCGCTCTGGCTTCTCGCTGCAGGGCGTTCCAGGTTGCTCCGAGTCAGATGGAGGCGGCTGCAGCCCCGACGGCCGTGGCTTATGTCCCGCATTCCCCTAGCCCGGGATAACGCGCTGGGGGGCGAGAGGCTGTCAGGGCAGAGCTATGAGCCGGCCGGTTCCATACACACCTGGCACCCGTCCTGTATTGCAGGGAGGCGGCGCAGTCTAATGGGTAGTGCGCTGGCCTGGCACGCAGGAGATCTGTGTTCTAGTCCCAGCTCTGACCTTGGGTGAGCGGCCACTCCGTGCCTCAGTTTCCCCACCCGCACAACGGGGATAATGGTAATTGTTTCACGAGGGGGGAAATGAAGCCCTGGAACAAGGGTCCCAGGGGAGCGGGGGATTCCCCCGCATGGACAATCTGTACACCAAGACGGGAGGTTTTTCTCTCGTTCAAAGGGGAATTCTTGCGGGGGCAGGTGTCAGGCCTGGGCTGTGCCCGAGCTCAGACCACGTGATCACAGGGGTCCCTCCGGGCCCTGGAAACTCTCAACCATCCTGGGAGGCGCGCTGGGGACGAGCTGTTAGCGCCGCTCGCCGCGTGTTTTCTAGTCACTGTATTGCTGGGGCCTAGGCTGGACCCCGCCATGGCAGCCTGTACCCCGGCGGCCCGGATAGCAAAGGGGAACAGCACCCCCTGGTGGGCAGTGACGGAACGATCTGCCCTTGGGGGACTCGCTTGTGCCCCTGAGCAGGGAGCCGAATACAGTTGAGATCCGTGGCGGCCCCAGGGCGGCTCTGCAGCTGTGCCCCAGAGCCGTTCCCCACGGGGCAGCGCCCACACATCTGGGCCAGGAGACGCAAAAGTAAACGAACCAAACAGCGCGCCGCCCTTCGCAAGTCCCAGGGGAGGAGCCGTTACAACTAGGCTGACCAGACAGCAAGTGTGAAAAACTGGGACGGGGGGTGGGGGGGGGTAATAGGAGCCTATAGAAGAAAAAGACCCAAAAATCGGGACTGTCCCTATAAAATCGGGACGTCTGGTCACCCTAGTTACAACGTATGGTCCATAAGGGCTTCCCCGCAGGGCCCAGGCTCCAAGCTCCCAGATTTCAAGCCCACAAAACGACCACCGTTAGCAATTTGGGTGCCTTGCCCGGCTCTGGCCTGCCCTGCCTGGCCCTTCCCGGCCCTGCCCTGCCCGGCCCTGCCTGGGCCTTCCCTGCCCGGCCCTCCCCTGCCCTTCCCTGCCTGGCCCTTCCCGGCCCTGCCCTGCCCGGCCCTGCCTGGCCCTTCCCTGCCCGGCCCTTCCCTGCCCTTCCCTGCCCGGCCCGCCCCAGCCCTTCCCTGCCTGGCCCGGCTCTGCCTGGTCCTTCCCTGCCTGGCCCGGCCCTGCCCAGCCTGGCCCTGCCCAGCTCTGCCCGGCCCTGCCCTGCCCTGCCCAGCTGCCTGTTCCGCTTCAAACAGCCCGCACAGGGCAGGGCTTCTTGGTGGCGCAGGCTGCCGCTGAACAGGGTCCCACCCCCCAGCACGACACCCGCCGGGGCGGCTCCCCGAGGGCCCTGGCAAATCCCCCATTGCCCTGGGGTGTCAGCTCCTGGGAGCAGGGAGCAGCCCTTTGTTCGGTGTCTGCAGCGCCTAGCGCAACGGGGCCTGGCCCATGACTGGCGCCCATCGGTGCTACCGTAATACACCTAATAAACAACATACAGCGCCTAGCACAACGGGGCCTGGCCCATGACTGGCGCCCATCGGTGCTACCGTAATACACCTAATAAACAACATACAGCGCCTAGCACAACAGGGCCTGGCCCATGACTGGCGCCCATCGGTGCTACCGTAATACACCTAATAAACAACATACAGCGCCTAGCACAACAGGGCCTGGCCCATGACTGGCGCCCATCGGTGCTACCATAGTACACCTAATATATAACGTACAGCGCCCAGCACAATGGGGCCTGGGCCATGACTGGCACACCTAGGTGCTACCGTAATACACCTAATATACAACGTACAGCACCCAGCACAACGGGGCCTGGCCCATGACTGGCGCCCATCAGTGCTACCGTAATATACCTAATATACAACATACAGCGCACAGCACATTGGGGCCTGGCCCATGACTGATGCACCTAGGTGCTACCATAATACACCTAATATACAACGTACAGGGCCCAGCACAACGGGGCCTGGCCTATGATTGGCACCGATCGGTGCTACCATAATACACATAATATACAACGTACAGGGCCCAGCACAACAGGGCCTGGCCCATGACTGGCACCCATCGGTGCTACCGTAATACACCTAATATAAAACGTACAGCGCCTAGCACAATGGGGCTCTGGGCCATGGCTGGGCTCCCAGGTGCTACTAAACTATAAAGAAGAAGACGAAGCCATGCTCAAGCTCACCCACGCGTTGCTGGGCTCCATGCAGGAATCGGGGTGAGATTCTCGGCCCGTGTTACCCGGCAGGTCACACGGGGGATCCCAAGCCCAGTAGCGATATGCTGAGTGTGCTCTGCGGGGGTGGCATTCCCAGCGGGCGTTTCTGTGCCGAGTCACCACCTGTGCCCTTATCAGGTGCGGCGTGTCCATGATTTCCAGTAAACGCATTCGTCAGCCGCTCGCTCTCGGCGGGAATTCCCATCGCGAACCCCGTGACCTGCCAGCAGTTTTCAACATGCCTCCAAAGCAAGCCGGGCAGCTCCGCAGCCCCCGTGAGGGATTGTACACGCACGGCCTGGCGCTGGGAGACACGCGGGGCAGGAGAGCTGCAGCACAGGCCGGCACAGGCCGGTGGCACGGTGCGCTGAGAGCCAGAAACAGATTTTCCAAGCCCTGCTAAAAATAACCGTTACAAGAACCTGCGCTCCCGTGTTTCTGTGGCAGGGCGGGCAGGGGTCTCGGTGCCTGGAATACAGTCGAGGCCCAGGAAAAGGGGATTGATTGATCCCCCAGGAGCGACTGGCTAGTCACGACCAGTAGCTACATTCTGCAGTGTCCAGGCTCAGTGGGATCCCGCACATGGCCGGGAGGACCCACGCGCTACCGTAATACACGTAATACGTTACTGGGATCCTGTGCATGGGCCGGGGGCCAGGGCCATGGCTGGGGCCCCTAGGCATTACCGTAATACACCTAATACATTATGGGGATGCTGCACGCCATCCCAGCTGGGGGGAGCGAAGCAGCCTGGGAGGGTGCGTGGCGTCGAGCAGCTCACACGGCGTTAGCCCCCGACGCGGCAGCTTGCGGTAAACGTGGCTCCTGGCCGAGGCGAGGTTCACGAGCTCCCTGTCGCTGGCGAAGCAGAGGGGCGCCAGGGTCACTCTGGGACATTGCGGATCGTCAGGGCCGGCCAGCCGGCTCCCCGATCCCTCACCTTCGGCCCCCCCGGCCCCCGGCCCCGGTGGGTGTGACTGAGCGAGCTGGTGAAGGTCCCGGCGGGGTCTCGGGGAACGATCCTCACGCCACAGGGCACAGGAAGCGCTGGGGAGGAGCCCGTGGGGCTGGAGAGCGGGAGACGTCCCTGCGGGCCCCGGCTGCGGTGCCCCTAAATACCCCTGGGCCACACCCCGCTGAAGCGCTGCTGTCTTCAGTGGGCTTCCGACCGGCTGCACCAGCCCCTTGCCTCGTCCCTCTGCTGCAGGCGTCTGTCCCTTGAGAGTCGTGTCGGGGAGATCCCCACAGGGCGGGCCCCTGGACAGGCCCCGCAGCGAAATCACTTCCCGTCCCAAAACACCAGGCAGCCGCAAAACACTCCCGGGGCCCAGCCGGCTGCATCTCTGCGCTGCGTGAGCGCTCCCTGTCCCACCCCAGAAATGGGCGCATTTCAGCTTTGGGCAAGTGAGCCCTGTGCAGCACGGCTGTTAAACAGCTCCTGGGTCCCACCCCAGAAGTGCATGCATTACCAGACTGTGTGGGCATTCCCTGAGCAGCCCTCCCATGTGGCTGTTCAACTGCCGCCATCTTCCACCCCAGAGGCAGCTGCATTGCAGTAGCCGGTGCAGCGATCCTTGTCTACCCCTTACCTGCTTCGCCCAGGGGAGGCTCAGCGGATTGCCCCGGATTTGCACGGTGGGAATGAACCTTGCTGGGGCACTGTGGGGTGCTTGGACTGGTGGCTATTTCCTTTAGAAAAGAACCACACTGGGGCATTTCTGCTAACGCGGGGCGAGGCCGCTCTTTCCAAGAAATGCTGCTGGCCAGAGCCCTGCCGCTCTGCGTCAGCCGACCTCAAGGCTTCCCCTCCAGGATGTGGGTGTAACGGCCCCGTCGGCTTGGTACATGCCAGCGGGAGAGGCGTGCGGGGTGGAGTTATAAACAGAACCTTCCTCTTGCCCCCCAGTGAAACCTCCCTGGAGCCAACCCTGGAGACTCCCCAAACCTGAGGAAAATCCGCAAGACGCTGAAGAGTTCGAAGCGCCTGCTCTGACCTGCTCCCTGTGCCCTCTTGCCAAGCAAAGAACGCCCTCCTGTTGGCACGCTGGCCAGATCCTGCCTTTACAGACGCTTTTCCCCACTGTGTTTACGGCTTTCGGCTGTTCCTTCGAACGACAGGGAGTGGAAACCCGGACCAAGGCCGCATCCTCTGTGCCCATGACAGCTTCCTGCCACTCGATGCATCTGCCTCGTACAGAAATGTGCGTCAGTCCGATCCGGTCAGCGCCATGGAAATACGAGGAGCTACAGGTGTGTCTGGGACAAGATGGACACAGTCTGCCATGGCTTGTCACTAATCCCAGTGCCTGAAACGGGGTGTGTGTGTGGGGGGGGGCTGGCAGGGCCTTTGAGACCAGCCCTCTGTGCTGAGACAGGATCAAGCAAACCTGCTGACTATAGAATCATAGGACTGGAAGGGACCTTGAGAGGCATCTAGTCCAGTCCCCTGCACTCAAGACAGGACTAAGTATTATCTAGACCATCCCTGACAGGGGTTTGTCCAACCTGCTCTTAAAAATCCCCAATGATGGAGATTCCACAACCTCCCTGGGCAATTTATTCCCGTGCTTAACCACCCTGCCAGTTAGGAAGTTTTTCCTAATGTCCAACCTAACCCGCCCTTGCTGCAATTTAAGCCCATTCTCCTGTCCTCGGAGGTTAAGAAGAACAATTTTTCTCCCTCCTCCTTGTGACAACCTTTTACGTATTTGAAAACTGTTCTCATGTCCCCTCTCAGTCTTCTCCTCTCCAGACTAAACAAACCCAATGTTTTCAATCTTCCCTCATAGCTCACGTTTTCTAGCCCTTTAATCATTTTTCTTGCTCTTCTCTGGACTTTCTCCAATTTGTCCACATCCTTCCTGAAATGTGGTGCCCAGAACTGGACACAATATGCCAGTTGAGGCTGTATCAGCGCGGAGTAGAGCAGAAGAATTACTTCTCGTATCTTGCTTACAACACTCCTGCTAATACAGCCCAGAATGATGTTTGCTTTTTTTGCAACAGCGTTACACTGTTGACTCATATTTAGCTTGTGATCCACTATGACCCCCAGATCCCTTTCCACAGTACTCCTTCCTAAGCAGTCATTTCCCATTTTGTATGTGTGCAACTGATTGTTCCTTCCTAAGTGGAGTACTTTGCATTTGTTCTTATTGAATTTCATCCTATTGACTTCAGACCATTTCTCCAGTTTGTCCAGATCATTTTGAATTTTAATCCTGTCCTCCAAAGCACTTGCAACCCTTCCCAGCTTGGTATCATCCGCAAACTTTACAAGTGTAATCTCTATGCCATTATCTAAATCGCTGATGAAGATCTTGAACAGAACCGGACCCAGAACTGATCCCTGCGGGACCCCACTTGTTATGCCCTTCCAGCATGACTGTGAACCACTGATGATTACTCTCTGGGAACGATTTTCCAACCCCCTTATAGAAGCTCCATCTAGGTTGTATTTCCCTAGTTAGTTTATGAGAAGGTCATGTGAGACAGTATCAAAAGCTTTACTAAAGTCAAGATATACCACATCTACCACTGCCCCCTATCCACAAGGCTTGTTACCCTGCCAAAGAAAGCTATCAGGTTGGTTTGACACGATTTGTTCTTGACACCTTATTATCTTCTAGGTGTTTGCAAATTGATTGCTTAATGATTTGCTCCATTATCTCTCCCGGTACAGAAGTTAAGCTGACTGGTCTGTAATTCCCTGGGTTGTCCTTATTTCCCTTTTTATACATGGGCACTAGATTTGCCCTTTTCCAGTCTTCTGGAATGTCTCCCGTCGTCCAGGACTTTTCAAAGATAGTTGCTAATGGCTCAGATATCTCCTCAGCCAGCTCCTTGAGTATTCTAGGATGCATTTCATCAGGCCCTGGTGATTTGAAGACATCTAACTTGTCTAAGTATAATCTGTCCCTATTTTTGGTACTGATCCTACCTCATTTTCACTGGCATTCACTATTTTAGACATCCAGTTGCCACCAACCTTCTTGGTGAAAACCGAAACAGACGTCATTAAGCACCTCTGCCATTTCCACAGTTTCTGTTATTGTCTTTCCCCCCTCATTGAGTAAAGGGCCTACTCTTCCTCTTGCTTCTAAAGTATTTGTAGAATGTTTTCTTGTTTCCTTTTATGTCCCTAGCTAGTTTGATCTCATTTGTGCCTTGGCTTTTCTAATTTTGTCCCTACCTACTTGTGTTATTTGTTTATATTCATCCTTTGTAATATGACCAAGTTTCCACTTTTTTGTAGGACTCTTTTTTGAATTTTAGATCATTGAAGATCTCCTGGGTAAGCCAGGCTGGTCTCTCGCCAGACTTCCTGTCTTTCCTACGCAGTGGGATAGTTTGCTTTTGTGCCCTTAATAATGTCGCTCTGAAAAACTGCCAACTGTCGCCAATTGTTTTTCCCCTTAGACTTGCTTCCCATGGGATTTTACCTACCAACTCCCTGAGTTTGCTGCAGTCTGCCGCCTTGAAATCCATTGTCTTTATTGTGCTGTTCTCCCGCCTACCATTCCTTTGACTCGAGAACTCTACCATTTCATGATCACTTTCATGGTACAATAGTTTGCCCAGCGCTTTGAGATCCTCAGACACTGCTGCTATCAGGGAATTATTATTAGTGAGCCTGCGTTATTTGGTACGTTACCCTTCTCTGAGCCCAGCTGCCCAGAGATTCATCCACCTCCCTGTGTTCATCCTGCCAGCTAGGAAGAGACTTGAACCTACTCCGGAGTTCTGCCCTGCCCCCTCTCCAACGTGGGCTCGAGGACTTCCCGAGGTCCCTTCCCGTGATTTCCAGCCCACAGCTGTTCTGTTTTGGGGAGGGTTTTGCCCTCTCCAGGTGCACGGGGGACAGAGGGGCAGGTCCTTTCTGTGTACGCCACGTAGACCAGTGCCAATCGGTGCCACCCCTGCGCAAAGCCGAAGAAACAGCAGCGGCCGCTCAGAGGTGCAGGGGCCTGAGGCTGGATTTGGCTCGTGGCGCTGGGGTTTGGTTTTAATTGAGACGTTTAATGATTCAGGGTCATCAGCGTCAGGCGGATCCTGCCTTGCTAAGAACTGAGCTGTGCCCATCCCGCCCCCCACAGCTCGTTCCATGCAGGGGACACAAACCTGTGAGCTCCCTAATGAGCTGGGGCTGGATTCAAACCAGCAACCTAGAAGGGAAAGGCCCCATGTCCCACTGCGGGGCCCCTCGAATGCCCGGGAGCAATACTAAGCATCATTAACAATGACTAACGCACGGAGCAGATACAGGCTTTGCCCCGCCCACGGCTAACACCTCTGTGGGCGCCCGCAGGGAGTGGCCCCAGGGTGGGGGGCCGTGAGCCTCACACACAGAGCAGAAGGTGCCCAGGCAGAAAGTTTATTTGAGACCAACAAAACCAAGCGGCACCAACGTGAGCCATTGGGGCGGGGGGAGCATGGTGTTACCTGGGCGTCTGGACTGGACTCCCTGTAAATGTAACAGTGCCAGGGCACAGGGACAAGGCTGGAACTGGGGAAAGCCGAAAAGAGCTGAAATGTCCAAGTGTTTCTTCCGCATGGTTTGAAAGGAAACAATTTCAAATTTCAAAAAATCAGCTTTTTGGAATGGGTGAAATATGCACACTCCCTGTTGTGCCAGACATGCACACGCACACACACGCGCACACATGTGCACACGCACACACACACATCCACGCATGAACAAACACACACACACGTGCACGCGCACACACATGTGCACGCACACACATGCACACACATACGTGCACACATACACACATGCACATACACACATGCACACATGCACGCACACACATGCACGCACACACACACACACATGCGCACACACACATGCACACGTGCACAAATGCACGCACACACACGCACACATACACACACACACATGCACACGTGCACAAATGCACGCGCACACACACGCACACACACAGGCACCAGGGCTCGATACCCCAGAGAGCTGCAGCCCGGTTTGGCTCCTCGGCTCAGTCCCAGCCCACCAGCCGTGGCACATCTGGCAACGGGCCGTGACCCCACCCGCCGCTGGAACCAGTCCCCCGGGGCGATGGCTTGGGCTCAGACACCTCTGGGCTCCTCCTTGTCCTCACCCAAAGGTTCAGGCCCATCACTGCCCAGAGCTTCCCCCTTCCCTGAGTCGCCCTCCCTGTTGCGGGTGGGCGGGCGGGTGCCGCGGGCTGCATCTAAGACGTCATGAAGCGTTTTCTCACGAGCCGCCACGTTACCAGGCCTGCGCCGCTGAGAACCACAATCACCCCCAGCACCACTGCGGCCACCGCGATCCAGGACCTGGGGGGACCTGTGGGCAGGAGAAACAGGAGTCGGGGGGAGCCCCAGCTTGCCTCCCTCTCCCCCCACCCCCCGCAGAGCCTGGGTGCCCCTTCCCCCACCACAGGGCCCAAGTGCCCCTTTCCCCCACCTCACAGGGCACAGGAGGCCCCGAGCGCCCGCACAGGGCCTGGGTGCCCCTTTTCCCCCCTCCCCCCAGGGCCCAGGCACCCCCAAACACCAGGCCTGGGTGTGAAGCGGGATTGATGTGGCCCCAGGCCCATGGTCTGTGAGGGGCCAGGCTAGATGATCGTTACAGGCCGCGGCGCTACTGATTATCCTCATTGCGCCGAGGGGACACTGAGGCAGAGGGAGAGCCAGGGCCAGGCTTTGGCACCGTGCCCAGCCCCCGTTCAGGCCGGCAGCCGGGTTCTCGCAAGAGGCCAAAGCGTGTCCCGTGGGTGCCGAGGCCTTTGACCAGCCGGCCCCGGGTCGGCGCGCTGGGAGAGCCGGGCCTGAGTGATCGGGTATCCTGGCCACACAGGGCGTCAGGGCTGGGACTCCCGCCCAGATCTCCTGGGTCCCCAGCAGAGCCCTAAGCTAAGCACCGGGTCCCCCCCCATCCGAGTCTCTTCTCCAAGCTCAGCAGGAATTTATCACCTCCCCACTAGCCACCCTGCCTGCTGCCCGCCCCCTGACCCAATGAATAGCCCCCGCCCAGGCACTGCCGGACACGGGAGCCCCATCTCGGTGTCCCCCAGCCAGCCCTGGCTGTCTGTCCTGCCGGCAGGGCTGGGGACCCTACCCCAGACGGAGACCACCCCCCGGCCCAATGACACACAGACACGTCACGAGGGAGCCAGGGACTCCGGGTCCCAAGCCGGGACAGTGCTCCCAGCCTCGGGCCTGGCTCCGGGGGCTGGCACGGAGCCCCCCGCACAGGGGAAGGAAGGCACCTTGGGACCCGTTGCTTTTACCTTTGACGAGGACATCGACGCGCCCCGAGCTGGCCCCGTATCTGTTCCATGCCAGGCACCGGTAGGTCCCGTTGTGGGCGAGCTGGGCCGAGGGCACGGTCACCGTCTGGCCGCGCTCAGACAGCTCCACGCTGGCGTTGGAGGGCAGCTCCCAGCGCAGCTCGGGCGGGGGGTTCCCCTCGGCGCTGCACCGCACCGTGAAGTTAGCGCCGACCCCGAACTCCGGCCACTCCACAGAGACCTTCACGCTGTGGGGCAGGACTGGGAGGGCAGGGGGAGGGCAGGGGTCAGCAAGGAGGGGCCAGCAGGGCCGGGGCAAGGAAGTTTCGCGCCCTAGGCAAAACTTCCTTGCACCAGCCGTGTCCCCCCCCCGACACACACACACGACAGCCAGCTTCCCCCCCGCAGCAGCCCCCCGCCCGTGGGTCGCGGTAGCCTCCCACCTGCCCGCGGCAGTAGCTCACCTCCACCAGCGCCAGCAGCACCTCTGAAGCTGCGTTCTCGGTGACGTTTCGGCGGCTGCTTTTATTGCCACCGAATCGCCGCCGGGAGTCGCCGCCGCCGAAATGCCGCCTCCCAAATCCTGCCGCCCTAGGCAACCACCTAATGCTGCCTAGTGGACGCGCTGGCCCTATGGGCCGGCTGGGAGTGACCCCTGTGGGCCTGGGGGGCAGGGGGCTGATCCCCACCTCCCACCCATGTGCCCCACACCATTGGCTTGCCCTGGTTTCCTCCTGGCCACCCTGCCAAGGGGGCGATGGGTATCACTGTCCCGGCGCTACTGGGGGGACAGTGCTGGCATTCGGGGCTCCGGGGTCGGCGTCCCAGCTTGGGGTGGGGGTCAGAAAACAGAACCCTGCTGGGGCTTTCCCAAGTGCTGCAAAGGGAGGGGGGTCTAGTAGTTATAGACAGGTGTTGGGAGCCAGGACTCCTGGGTTCTATCCCAGCTCTGGCAGAGGCCTGGGGACAAATGGGTCTGAGCAGGGGGGCTGGGAGCCAGAGCTCCTGGGCTCTATCCCTGGCTATGGAAAGTAATTTTATTTCTTATTTCCATGGTCTCAAAAAGACTCAGAAAGTAATAGCAAAAAATATTTTAAGTCCATCAGAAGCAGGAAACCTGCTAAACAACCAGTGAGACCACTGGACGATCGAGATGCTAAAGGAGCGCTCAAGGACGATCAGGCCGTTGTGGAGAAACTAAATTGAATTCTTTGCATTGGTCTTCACGGCTGAGGATGTGAGGGAGAATCCCACACCTGAGCCATCCTTTGTAGGTGATGGATCTGAGGAACTGTCCCAGATTGAGGTGTCATTAGAGGAGGTTTTGGAACAAATTGATAAATTAAACAGCAATAAGTCACCAGACCAGACGGGATTCACCCAAGAGTTCTGAAAGAACTCAAACGTGAAATTGCAGAACTACTAACTGTAGTCTGTAACCTATCATTTAAATCAGCTTCTGTACCAGATGACTGGAGGATAGCTAATGTGATGCCAATTTTTAAAAAGGGCTCCAGAGGTGACCCTGGCAATTACAGGCCGGTAAGCCTGACTTCAGTCCCGGGCAAACTGGTTGAAACTATAGTAAAGAACAAAACTGTCAGACACATGGATGAACATAATTTGTTGGGGAAGAGTCAACATGGTTTTTGTAAAGGGAAATCACGCCTCATCAATCCACTAGAATTCTTTGAGGAAGTCAACAAGTATGTGGACCAAGGGGGATCCAGGGGATCTAGTGTACTTAGATTTTCAGAAAACCTTTGACAGGGCCCCACACCAAAGGCTCTTAAGCAAAGTCAGCTGTCGTGGGATAAGAGGGAAGGTCCTCTCATGGATTGGTAACTGGTTAAAAGACAGGAAACAAAGGGTAGGAATAAAGGGTCAGTTTTCAGAATGGAGAGAGGTAAATAGTGGTGTCCCCCAGGGGTCTGTACTGGGCCCCATCCTATTCAACATTGGCCACTGTCAGAGACAGGACACTGGGCTGGATGGACCTTTGGTCTGACCCCGTCTGGCCGCTCTGACGTTCTCATGGGCCGGAAGCTGCTACACACTAAGGACGTAGCGCGTGGGTCCCCACTCGCAGTAACTGACCAGCTCCTCACCCCAGACCTGCAGGGCGGCCCTGGCACTCTCACTCAGCACCTGGTGGCCGACCCGGAGCCAGGCCTGGCACACGATCTCCTGCCCGTGCTGCGTGGGCTGCGCCACGAAGCTGTACCCCACGGCTGGGATGCCGCGGCTCTCGTTCAGAGTGCTGCCCCCGCTGCTCAGGGTGACGTTGATGTCGGGGGGGCTGGAGTCGGACACAAGGCTGGAGATGTTGCAGGTGATTTGCTCCTGGTGACCGGCCACCATCTCGGCTCCCAGGTGGATCTCGGGGGGCGAGAATCCTGGGGGGGGGGGCGGGAGGAGAGGGGGAAACAAAGGGGAATTAACCTTCCTGAAGCTTCTCCCTGCATATAACGGGCCAGGAGCTCTGCCTTCTTGTAAAGACTCTGCTTGGTGCCCTGGGAGCCAGGACTCCTGGGTTCCATTCCTGGGGGGGCTGGTGGTGGGAGCTGAGAGGCAGGACTCCTGGGTTCCATTCCCAGCTCTGGGAGGGGCGGGTGGTGGGAGCTGAGAGCCAGGACTCCTGGGTTCCATTCCCAGGGGCGGGTGGTGGGAGCTGAGAGGCAGCACTCCTGGGTTCCATTCCCAGCTCTGGGAGGGGCGGGTGGTGGGAGCTGAGAGCCAGGACTCCTGGGTTCCATTCCCGGGGGGGAGGGGCGGGTGGTGGGAGCTGAGAGCCAGGACTCCTGGGTTCCATTCCCGGGGGGGAGGGGACTGTGGTGGGAGCTGAGAGCCAGGACTCCTGGGTTCCGTTCCCAGGGGCGGGTGGTGGGAGCAGGGTGCTGGGAATCTGGACTCCTGGGTTTTACTCTTTGCCCTGACTTCTAGTCCTCGGGAAAGTCCTTCCCCTCCCCATGTCCCGTGCGGAGCGCTGGGCCGTCCCCCTGGGAAGGGGCGAGGGCGCGCGCGGGGGAGCCTCAGCGTACGGTACACGTGGAGCCTGGCTTTTTTGATGATGTCCATGGAGGAGACATAGCACTGGGGCTCCAGGTCCCACACCGCGAGGTTGGAGATGTTCAGTGACGCCCAGCCGGGTCCCGTCTTCATCACCTTCAGCACCGACGTCTCCCAGCCCAGCTGGGTGTGACTGGAGCACGAGCTGCTGCAGTTCAGAACCACGTGGCCCCCGAACGCCACCGCCGGGTCCTTGGGCACGATGCTCAGGCCGCAGGGGTCCGGGCGCGCTGGGGAGCAGGGCGAGAATCAGGCAGGCTCCCCCCAGCCCATGTGTCCGCAGCAGCCCACCCCCCTCTGGGGACACCACATGGGCCAGGCCAGGCTCCCCCCATGGACCTCCCAGACTCAGCAGCTGGCCCTTTTTGGTATCTCAAAAAGGATATACTGCTATTAGAAAAGGTTCCGAGAAGCGCAACTAACATGATTAGGGGTTTGGAACGGGTCCCATATGAGGAAAGATTAAAGAGGCTAGGACTTTTCAGCTTGTAAAAGAGGAGACTAAGGGGGGATATGATAGAGGTATATAAAACCATGAGTGGTGTGGAGGAAGTGAGTAAGGAAAAGTTATTTACTTGTTCCCATAATAGAAGAACTAGGGGCCACCAAATGAAATTAGTGGGCAGCAGGTTTAAAACTAATAAAAGGAAGTTCTTCACACAGCGCACAGTCAACCTGTGGAACTCCTGGCCTGAGGAGGTTGTGAAGGCTAGGACTATAACAGGGTTTAAAAGAGAACTGGATAAATTCATGGAGATAAAGTCCATTAATGGCTATTAGCCAGTGTGAAAGTAGAATGAATTATATCGTAATTATAATTCATTAAAGAAATGCTGCTTGTTCTTGTTGTCTTAAAGGTTTGTTGAAATATAGTTGTCAGGAAGAGAAACATTAAGGTGTGTGAGACAATGGGTCCTCAAACTAATGAACTTAAAGAGCTCCTACTGAGCTAAGAGATTGGTAAAAGTTAGTATGCAAATAAGATATGTATGTATATTTGTCAGTTTCTGCTTCTTTTGTTTCTTATGTTAAGTTTGTCTCCCCTTATCTGTATAAATAAGATAGCTTGTGCCTTTGCAGGGAACTCACATATATCTGGGTGCATTGGCAAAGCGCTTTGCTAATAAACAGAGTGGTCTGACAAATTTTGTGAGTCTTGAATCTGACTTTGACACCAGGATGGGTAAGGAATGGGGTCCCTAGCCTCTGTTTGTCAGAGTGGGGTGATGGATGGCAGGAGAGAGATCACTTGATCCTTATCTGTTAGGTTCACTCACTCCGGGTCACCTGGCATTGGCCACTGTCGGTGGACAGGATACTGGGCTGGATGGACCTTTGGTCTGACCCAGTACGGCCATTCTTATGTTCTTATGCCCCACAGCCCAGGCCTCCCTCTGGGATATCGGCCTGCGGCTCCTGGGGTAGGGGTGGGGGTGTTACAGCCGCACGTAGCCCTGGAGAGTGAGGAAATGCCAGATCTAGGGGGGTCTCGGCAGCCTTCACCCCCCTCCTCCTGCCTTGTGATACAGCCGTTAATTAGCTGGGCACTGGGCTGTTTCCCCCAGGACCCCGCCTCATTCGGTGCCCAGAATGGACGCACAAGGGGGCAGCCTGGTAAAGTGTCTGTCACAGTTCAGGGCAACTGCACCTGAGTTTTCTGCCCCCCTCCCCCACGTGCTCTAGCAAGGGCATCACGCCAGGCTCCCGGCTCCTCAGGCATCACCGCTGTTGGGCGGGGACCCGCGGATCTCACCCTCCTGCAGGGCTCCCTGCCTGCGCGGTGACCAAGCCGGGCAGCCCAGACGTCTGCACGGTGCCTTCTCTGCAACGCATGAACGGTGCTGTGACACCCTGGCACCCCAATATTCACCCCTGTCATGTTTTGAACAGAGTCTGCCTGGCGAGGGACATTCTCAAAGTCTTGCTCTGCGAGACATGAATAGCCGGGCTGCCGTCGTGTGTGACGTTATGGACTTTGGCTACGGACGTGTTACTGAAAACGTGGTGAGGCTGAAAACCCCCCAAGCCACCTTTCCGGCACAACAGCGAAAAGGCCAAATGACGCTGGTGGCTGATTGAGGAAATGCACAAGCACAAGGATCACCCCAGGAACTGGGTGCAGTAGAAACCTCTCAGAGCATAGGCGCCGACTCCGTGGGTGCTCCGGGGCTGGAGCACCCACGGGGAAAAATTAGTGGGTGCAGAGCACCCACCGGCATCCAAGCTCCCCTCCCCCCTGCCCCTCCTCCTCCCCCCCGAGCGCGCCGTGTCCCCGCTCCTCCACCTCCCTCCCAGCATTTCCCGCCCGGCCACCGCCAAACAGGTGTTTGGCAGCGTTAGCTCGCTCTGGGAGGGGGGCGAGCGGGAACGTGGTGTGCTCAGGGGAGGAGGCGGGGCTGGGGCTGGGATTTGGGGAGGAGTTGGAATAGGGACAGGGAGGGGGCAGAGACTTTGGGGAAGGGGTGGGAAGGGGCAGGGCCTGACAGAAGGGGTGGAGTGGGGGTGGGGGAAGAGGTGGGGGTTCAGCACCCACAGGAAAGAGGGAAAGTCGGCGCCTATGTCTCAGAGACAGCTCTACACAGTGGGAACTGTCTGACCCAGGTCACGGCAAAAGAGCTTCCCAGCAAGTGGGGGGAAGATATAAACGGGGGGAAATGACATCATGGGGGGACCTCACTCTCCCTACAACAACACACCTGGAAACACCCGAGGAATAAAGACTGAACAGGGGGGAAGTGATGGTCCCGGGCTAAAGGGATTTCTAGCCTGGGTATGAAAACCTGAGAAAGCCAAGGCAGCTTGTGCCTTAAGAATCCGCCAGCCCGTTTATCAGAATTTGCTAATTTATATCCTGCCTATCGAGTGTGTTAAGATCAGTTGGCGGTTTTGTTTATTTACTAGGTGATTTGCTTTGCTCTGTTTGCTTTCACTTACAATCACTTAAAATCTCTCTTTTCTATTTAATAAACTTATTTTTGCTTTGTCTAAAACCAGAGCGTGGGAGTCGTAACCCGGGGCAGAAAGCTGGGTCTATTCCTCTCCACACTGAGGGAGGGGGCGAATTTCATGAGCTTGCGCTGTACAGTTCTCTGTGCAGTGCAAGACAGCATCATTGTAGGTTTACACTCCGGGGGTCGGGGGCCGGAATGCCTTAGGAACTGGGAGGTGCCCTCGCTGTGCGCCCCCCTGCAGAGCTGCTCACAGTGTCTTTATGTAACTGCAGCTGGTGTGTCCCTACCTGTATGGGTGCTGTAGCCTGGCAGAGGGCTTGGCCGGCTGGTCACAGCAGTCCAGTGTAAAGGGAGCCCAGGCTGGTGGGTCAGTGGTACCCCAGTTCCAGGTAGCACCCCGGGAGGGAACCTGTCACAGGTGCCTTGGCCCCAAGTACAAGCTACTCCCCCGGCCCTTCCTAGCACTGAAAGTGCTACAGAGAAGACAAAGGACCGGCACGCCTGCAAACAGCGTCCCAGAGACCACCCCAGGCAGTCCTGCAAGCCCCACCCCGCACTCAGGACCGCAAGCACCCGCGTGACAGGTCAGTCTCCCCTGTACACCGCTCGGGTCTCTGGTGTTCAGAGCCCGGGAACAGTGAGTCAGCCGGGCCATGGGTCTTTGCTCAGGGCGTAGCCTCCGAAAGTTGGGGCTGCAGATGGGAATTTGCTTCCCACCCAGCCCCAGGCATTTCGTGGGAAACCCACTGAATTATTTGTATCCCCAGAGTTCTTTTCTATCTGGCACATGGTTTAAAACAGTCCTTTGATGCTCAGCCCACGTCCCCGGGTTACACTGCTCCCATCGCCCTGCGAGAGATGCCACAGACATCCCACCCCAAGACACAGACTTGGCATTTCCCCTCCCCCCCCCCGAAGCTGTTTAAACTCGATTCACTCAGAGCAACGCAAGACCCAGCACAAACTTGACAGTCACGTCCCAGGGGCGGCCTGGCCGTTCTTGGGAACGTCCGGGGCTTGGCGGTGACGGTACAAAGAAACCAAGACTAAAATCATGACAACTAACGAGTCAAAGCCAACTGTAACTCACCAGCCAGAGCCGGGTCTTAGCTACAGGTGTGCAAATATTAACTCTTTAACGCCCCCGCCGGGGCTGGAAGCCCAGGGGGCAGCATGCCAGCTGGCAGAGGGCTGAGCGGGAGGTTCTGTTTCCTGCCTTACGCCTGACTCAGGAGAAGTAATTTCCCCTTTATGGGGTTGTTTTCCGTCGGTCTCTGGAGCTTGTTGCAGTAGGGCTGGTTCTCACGCTGCGCCTGGCACCACGGCCCCGATTCCAGCCGGGGCTGTTCGGTGCTGCCGTAACACGCGCCATAAATCTCCCCCGTGCAGCCAATCCAGCTGCAGAACAGCCACAATCCCCAGCCATCACTAGTGCTTGGGACAGGCCCACCGCCGGCGCGGAGCCGTTCCACCAAACGCTGCTGCCCGGCTGGGAGAGTCTCTGCTACTCTCCAGCCCTGTGTGTGTCCAAGCCGGCCGGCCCCGATGCTCCTCTCTGTAGCCGTGTTCCCTCCCCTGCAGCTTCGGCCACAGCCCCAGGGGCGCTCGGTCTAGCCCTTCGGCGCCCCGGCTCTGTGGGAGGCCCCCGTCGGGGCTCGCCTCACACCGTTTGTGCGCAGTTCGAGCTCTGACTACACTGCAGCCGGTGCCCCGCTTCAGATGACCCTGTCCCGGCTCCAGAGCGAACGGCACAAGCTGGCACCTGCCAGGCAAGTCGGGAAGAGACGGTTCAACCCACTCGCGACTGCTCATCTTCAACCTCACCAGCCTCGCGGCCTGAGCCCCCGGCCAGCGGACCCGGAGAACACGCAGCTTACCCAGAGGCAGGCAGCAAAGCAGAACCAGCGGTGCCAGGCCAAGCCGGAGGCAGTGAGCTCTCATAGCGCACCAGGAGAACTGCATGTCTGGAGCGGATCGTGCCTTGCACCGAGTCCAGCTGCAAGCAGGCCCCACCCCTTCCTGCTCTGGGGTGGGCAGCGTCTCGCTCTCCCCTGCTAGGGGCTGGTCCCATGGGCAGGCTGGTCCCAGTGACGCTGCTCCTTGGGGCTGGGACGAGATGGGGTCAAGCCTCCTTGGCACTCCCCACCCCGCAGCCTCACCGCTGCTCTGACCCTCTGCTTCGCACCGGGCCCCGCGCATGCTGGGCACGCGCCCGCTCTGCCTCCGGCACCAGGGGCTGGGCGCTGGCCTTTCTGCCCACTCCACGCTGGCCTGGGGGGCGACTCGTAGGGGGCGTTTCCACCCCCAGCGTCCCCAGCTGCAATTCAACCCCCGCGGTGCATCCCCAGGGGGAGCCAGCTGCTGCCCCCTTCCCCGTGGGGTGAGAAGGGGCAGGAGGGGCAGAGAGGGGTGGCTGAGCCATGTCCTGACCTGGCCCCTTAAAGGCAGTGAAGTATCCGAGACCTTTCCACCCCTCTCCCTCCCTGTGGCTTCAGCTGCACACCGGCTTCTCCTTCACGTCCTGTCCCAAATTGTGGTGGTCTTGCTGTGCAGCCGTCACGCTCCACCCCAGAGGTGGCTGCATTTCACTGGCGCGGGAAAGGACCCAGTCAGCCCCTCCCCTGCGGTTGGGGAGCTTTGAGTCCTTTTTCTAAAACCACCAAAAAAGGGCAAAGCTGCTGCTTATCACAGACCACCACAGCAGCTTCTGCGAGAACAAACATGCTGAGGCCCGGGCGTGTGAAAAGTCTGGTTACACCCTTCCCCGGACACAGGAGGAGGCCAGCGGCACCCCTGAGAGCAAAGGGAGGGGCTCCCATCTGGCCGTGGCCAGGTCCCTCCTTGCCTGCACGGCCTGGCAAACCCAGCTGCAGCGGTGATGGGCACCAGTGGAAGAAGCCAGGGGCCAGGTTTGCGTCCCGAGGGGCTGGATAGGGGGCCTGTCTGGGGGTGAATCTCTGGAGTAGAGAGACAGGTGTCTGTATGGGGGGGCTGTACAGTCTCTATGGAGATAGGCTGTTCCGGGGAGACACCAAGTGACATCCGGCTGTTAACCCTGCCCTGCCCCCGTGTTCTGCGCCCCCACCGCGGCATGGCCTTACGTCTGCACGGCGCTGGACACGGTTATCCGGGCCTGTTGCTCCCTGCGGCTGCCTTTCCTCGGGGGGGGGGGAAACCAGCCTTCGAACAGGCACCGAGAGCAGCCGCAGGGCCGGCCAGCCCTGCAAGAAGGGAGGGGCTGGGCCCTGCGTGGACGCCCCAGGCCTGGCTTTCTGGAGTTCCCAGCCCGGCGGCCCGGGGCCTGAGACTGGCTCTGGGAGATCATCCCGCCCAGGGCTAAAACGTTCCCACCTCGTGCTCAGGGAGCTGGGCTGCGACGCCAGGAACCGGGGCCTCATCCTGCCACGAGCCCCGGGGCTGGGACGGTCTCTCCGGGCCCCTGCTCCTCAGCCCACGGCCGGCCCCATCAGCACACAACTGCAGCCCAGGCGACATCCTCAGGGCCAGACAGGCAGGACACTGTGTGGATGCAGCCCACAATGGTGAATTAGCTGAGAAGTATTAGTCTGCGCAGTGCCTGGCACAACGGGGCCCTGATCCCGGCTGGGGTCTGGGCGGCGCCCGGCGCAATGGGGCCCTGATCTCGGCCGGGGTCTGGGCGGCGCCCGGCCCGACGGGGCCCTGATCTCGGCCGGGGTCTGGGTGGCGCCCGGCGTGACGGGGCCCTGGGGTCTGGGCGGCGCCCAGCCTGACGAGGCCCTGATCTCGGCCAGGGTCTGGGCGGCGCCCGGTGTGACAGGGCCCTGAGGTCTGGGCGGCGCCCGGTGTGACGGGGCCCTGAGGTCTGGGTGGCGCCCGGCCCGACGGGGCCCTGATCCCGGCCGGGGTCTGGGCGGCGCCCAGCCCGCCGGGGCCCTGATCCCGGCCGGGGTCTGGGCGGCGCCCGGCCCGCCGGGGCCCTGATCTCGGCCGGGGTCTGGGCGGCGCCCGGCCCGACGGGGCCCTGATCTCGGCCGGGGTCTGGGCGGCGCCCGGCCCGACGGGGCCCTGATCTCGGCCGGGGCCTGGGCGGCGCCCGGCCCGACGGGGCCCTGATCTCGGCCGGGGCCTGGGCGGCGCCCGGCCCGACGGGGCCCTGATCTCGGCCGGGGTCTGGGCGGCGCCCGGCCCGACGGGGCCCTGATCTCGGCCGGGGTCTGGGCGGCGCCCGGCCCGACGGGGCCCTGATCTCGGCCGGGGTCTGGGTGGCGCCCGGCGTGACGGGGCCCTGAGGTCTGGGTGGCGCCCAGCCCGACGGTGCCCTGATGTCGGCAGGGGCTTGGGCGGCGCCCGGCCCGACGGGGCCCTGATCTCGGCCGGGGTCTGGGCGGCGCCCGGTGTGACGGGGCCCTGAGGTCTGGGTGGCGCCCGCTGTGACGGGGCCCTGAGGTCTGGGTGGCGCCCAGCCCGACGGGGCCCTGATCTCGGCCGGGGTCTGGGTGGCGCCCGGCCCGACGGGGCCCTGATCCCGGCCGGGGTCTGGGCGGCGTCCGGCCCGACGGGGCCCTGATCCCGGCCGGGGTATGGGCGGCGCCCGGCCCGCCGGGGCCCTGATCCCGGCCGGGGTCTGGGCGGCGCCCGGCCCGCCGGGGCCCTGATCTCGGCCGGGGTCTGGGCGGCGCCCGGCCCGACGGGGCCCTGATCTCGGCCGGGGTCTGGGCGGCGCCCGGCGTGACGGGGCCCTGATCCCGGCCGGGGTCTGGGCGGCGCCCGGCCCGACGGGGCCCTGATCCCGGCCGGGGTCTGGGCGGCGCCCGGCCCGACGGGGCCCTGGGGTCTGGGCGGCCCCCAGCCTGACGAGGCCCTGATCTCGGCCGGGGTCTGGCCGGCGCCCGGTGTGACGGGGCCCTGAGGTCTGGGTGGCGCCCGGTGTGACGGGGCCCTGAGGTCTGGGTGGCGCCCAGCCCGACGGGGCCCTGATCTCGGCAGGGGCCTGGGCGGCGCCCGGCCCGACGGGGCCCTGATCTCGGCCGGGGTCTGGGCGGCGCCCGGCCCGACGGGGCCCTGATCTCGGCCGGGGTCTGGGCGGCGCCCGGCCCGACGGGGCCCTGATCTCGGCTGGGGCCTGGGCGGCGCCCAGCCCTGATGTTGGTCACCCCTTTCCTGGCCCCTTGCTCCAGGCAGGATCTGGAGGAACTGCACAGAGGAGGGAAGCACAAGCAGACTGGCACCAAAGGTCTGTCGTGAGCTCCGACCCAGGCAGGAAGCTGCAATCAGCAGCCACCCCGCAGAGGAAGGACCTGGCACTTCCCGCTCAGCGCTGGTCTCCCTGGAGCCCCAGGAGTGGCTGCTGGGAGGGAAGAGGCGGGCGACACCTGGAACCGAGCAAGGGGAGGAGGGAGGTGCCGATCCAGCTGCCGTCGCTCCCCTTGCAGTGTGGACGTACCCACGAGGCTGCCCGGGGTCAGGCTGACACGGCCCAACCAGGAACAGAAACCAGCAGCCCTGGCCTCCTCCACCGCCACAGCAGAGCATGTGTGAGGAGCGGGGAGCAGGCCCCATCACCGGCAGGGGGTGACCGCAGGCCTGGGCCCCCGAGAAATCTCCTCTCGCTTGGGGGGGGGATGATGCGCCAGCGTGTTACACGAGCGCGTCTGGAGGCGGCGCGCTGGCTTGTTATTGTAGGGTCTCACAGAGCGGAGCGGCTGCACCCAGCAGTGTGTTCTTGTAGGGCCGCTTGTGAATGCTACACAGGCAGGTTTGTGATCGCAGGGTGTCCTCCTCCCCCCGCCCCCCATTTGTTATCGCAGGGTCTCCTAAGCACTGACCTGCCACTGCTCATTACTAGTATTTTACAGAACGGCTCCAGAGCATGAATTCTTTAGAAAAGTCAACGCCCACGGCTGAGGAACGGGCCCAGCCAAGAGGAACTAGCCCTTGGGCGTGATGGTGGCTGCAGCTCTCTGCGGCATGGCCCAGCCTCCACCCTGCCCAGAGCAGGCGCTGCCCACCTGCCCAGCCCGCCCTGGCTGGACGCGTGATGCTCCGTCTCCCGCACACCCTGCCTCCCACGCCTGAAACAGGCCTGCCCTTCGGCATTACAGGCCGGGGGGGTCGTGAACCCCTCCCCAGCTGTGAGCGTTGCCTGTCACACCCCCGCCTGTGGGGCCTCGTGGACCCGGCTCTGCCTGGCGTGGGCAGCGCCACAGAGCAGGGAAGTCATGGGGTTGGGGGGCACATGGGGCAGGGAGGCTGTGCAGGACAGACCGGTTCAGCCAGCAGTGATGTGGGGGGTGGGCCCTGAGACTCAGCGCCCACCCTTCGCACGCCCAGGGGGGCCGGCCCTTATGCCCTGGCCCAACCCTCCCCCCCGTGACAGACATGGCCTGCCCTCATGCAGCTTGCCCAGCACCTGCAGGCCCTGGCGTGACACGGTACCTCAGAGCAGTACCCTGGACCCTCCATGGTCTTGCCATTAGGATATGGGGTGTACAAAGTACGCCTGGTGAGGTGCCCTTTGAAAACCCCGGATCTGTTGCCCATTACTAGCGTGTTGGATTGTTCGCGTTGTGATCATATGTGAGGGTCTGACGCACGGCTGCGTGTGTTACTAAATCCCTTGTGAGGCTGGGAACACCCACAACCAGCCTTTCCGGTACCCGGCAGCAGCCAGCCAGTGGTTAACGGCTCATCAGCACCGATCCGGGAAGGAATCCACCGGCCTAGAGCCCGTGTGCAATGGAGACGCCTGAGCAACGGGGCCGGACCGACCCCACCTCGCTGCATAGACCTTCCCAGCACACTGCAGGAGAGTACACACGAGGGGAAGTGACGTCATCACTTAGCCTCGCTCCCCCCACAACTCAACACCTGGAAACACGGCTGGCGGGCAGCAACCGAACCGGGGGAGGATGGTCTCCACCGGTGTACTGAGGATCTGTCTGTACCATCGGGCAGGGGAGACAGGACTTGAGTTATCTCCTGCTGAGCTTGCAGAACGTAGATTGCACATGGAGTTGTTTCTTAAGTAAGCGACTCTGCTCCCTTCGCTTGGCCCTTGTAATCACTGAAATCTCTCGGTGCCGTTAATAAACCGGTTTGATATTTAACCTAAAAGAGGGTGTTTTGGTTGAAGAGCTTGGAAATCCCAGCCCAGGTTACAAAGGCTGCTGCGTGTCCTCGCCCCATCGAGGGAGGGGTGAACTGGGTAATGAACTAACTCTGGCCAGGGCAGGACGGTCCAGCTCTGGGGGGCACGGCTGGGGCCTCGCTGGTGTTGGTTCCCGTGACTGGGAGATCGGGCGTGTACCGCGCGCCCACTGGGCGCGTCCCTGCCTGGGGGTGGCTGGGTAAGTGCTGTGCCCGCCAGAGGCTGCTAACTTGACAACAGCATCCCAGGGCGAGAGGGGAGACCCCAGGCTAGTGGGACAGGTGCCACAGTCCAGGCTGCACCCCGGGGACCCCGCCACACCTGGACCAACCCAGCTCCGTCCGCGGCCGCCCCGAGGGCCAGACCAGTCCTCGCTCCCCCGCTGGCTGCTCCTGGCCTGCAGCCCCAGCCCAGCGCACGTGCCACAGGCAGGGCGAGGGGCAACGCCCCCCCCTCCCCGTTCAGGGTAAACCCTTCGGGCAAAAGGGAAACCCCTCCCTGGCCCGGCAGCGCCCCAGGAAAGCTGGGCTCGGACGCCCGGCGCCCCCCAGAAGCAGGACGAGCCAGCACCAAGCAGCTCTTTAATGGCCGTGCGCCGGCAGGACACGCTCCAGGCAGGCGGAAGAAGGCAATGCTGCCCCCCCCAGCCCTGCCCCATCCCAGCCTCTCTGCCGTCCACCATGCAGAGAACAGTCACTTCCAAGCCACTCTGCGGCCCCCCCGGTGCATTGTGGGAGGGCGGCGGGAAGCTGCCGCGGTGCGTCCCCTTGCCGCACGCGCTCCGTGGGGCCGACTCACTCAATGGCTCCCTGCGGCGGGGCCGTCCCGCGGGGCTAGGGGAAGTCACTGTAGGGCAGCCGGAAGGGGTACAGGGCGGTGTAGCGGGAGTCATGCCACAGCAGCTTCTCCTCCAGGAAGGCGAGCGAGTCCAGCGTGAGCACCAGCGTCTCGTGCTTGAGCATGCTGTGCACGTTGAGACCTGAGAGAGACGCAGGGCGGGGTCAGGGCGTGCCCAGCCCAGCCCCAATCCAGCACCCCGAGGCCACAGGGCAGCGCCTGCAATGGTTCCTGACCCCCTCTCTGGCTGGGCAGCATTGTTCTGTGCGGACATACCGTCCCCACCCTCCACCCCAGAGCCAGCTGCATCTCAGTGGGTGAGGGGATTATCCCCCCCGACCCCCACACCGAGGGACGAGGTAACAACTCCCCTTACAGGGCGGCAGGGAGGGAAGGCACCGCATCCCGCAGGCCAGGGCTCCTCTGGGAGGCCAGCGTGGCGACCTTGGGGGGCCGGCACCCCCACCAAGCACTCACCTAGGGCTGGCACCAGGGTGATGGTTTTCAGGCTGGCTGCTGCCTTCATGATGTTCTCAGGCATCTGGTTGCTGGAACAGAGGCAGAGGAGGAATGGTGAGCTCAGCCCCAGGCTGCTCTGGGGACCCCCCCACGCCCGAGACCCTCCTCCAGGCTGTGTGCAGGGCCTTGAGCGCCAACGCCAGGGGCAGCAAGGAGACCAGCCCCCACTTCTCTTGGGGAAGGCTGGGAGCGCTCCCCCCTAGGCCCAACCCCTGCAGCGCTCCCAGATCTCTGGCCAGCAGGGGGCACTCTACCCCTGGACCCCAGGCCCGGCCTCCCCAGCGTTCTCCTCTCCCACCAGGCCCCCAGATCACACCCTCTGCTGGGGGCCTAGGGTTTACGGTTCTCCTAGGCTGGGGCCAGAGAAGGAGGCTCCGTTTCTCCCCACTCCCGCTCCCACTCACACGTCGACAATCAGCACAGACTGGCCCCAGTGCCGGTATCGCGCTAGGTCTGCCAGGTACTGGGGGTCGTCGGTCGGCATGTCCAGGCCATCCACAATGTGCAGGTTGTCCTGGAAACACAAAATACCCTTGGTACCTTTCAGCTGCTTTACCCACCGTCCACCCTCCAAGCCAGACCCCCACCCCCGCAATCCCTGAGCCAGCCAGACCCACCCCCTTCAGAAGGGCTAGGAAGGGGTCACAACCCCTCCACCTCCTAGTTACCAAGTGACCAGAACGCCTGGCAACAGGGCCCTGCATCTGGCTGAATGAGACCCTGGGGACCCCCGCCCACCCCGCTTCTATCTGTGAGCGAGCCATCTGATTGTACACACAGCAGGGCCGGGGAAGAGCAGGGGCCAGAACCCAGGAGTCCTGGTTCCCAGCCCCCCTGCCCGACCTAACCCAGTCCCATAGCCCGGGACAGAACCCAGGAGGCCCCGTTCCTACCCCCTCCCCCGATCTAACCCAGTCGCATAGCCCGGGACAGAACCCAGGAGGCCCCGTTCCTACCCCCTCCCCCGATCTAACCCAGTCCCATAGCCTGGGACAGAACCCAGGAGTCCCTGTTCCTACCCTCTCCCCCGATCTAACCCAGTCCCATAGCCAGGGACAGAACCTAGGAGTCCCCGGTCCTACCCCCTCCCCGGATCTAACCCAATCCCATAGCCCGGGACAGAACCCAGGAGTCCCCGTTCCTACCCCCTCCCCCGATCTAACCCAGTCCCATAGCCCGGGACAGAACCCAGGAATTCCCATTCCTACCCCCTCCCCACCCCCGCCCAGATCTAACCCAGTCCCATAGCCCGGGACAGAACCCAGGAGTCTCCATTCCTACCCCCTCCCCCGATCTAACCCAGTCCCATAGCCCGGGACAGAACCCAGGAGTCTCCATTCCTACCCCCTCCCCCGATCTAACCCAGTCCCATAGCCCGGGACAGAACCCAGGAGTCCCTGTTCCTACCCCCTCCCCACCCCCCCAGATCTAACCCAGTCCCGTAGCCTGGGATAGAACCCAGGAGTCCCTGTTCCTACCCCCTCCCCCGATCTAACCCAGTCCCGTAGCCAGGGACAGAACCCAGGAGTCCTGACACTCCACCCACACACACTAAGAAGCCCAGCGGCCCATGTGGGCCCTGTACACAGACGGTCGCACACTCGTGCTACCTGCATCAGCTTGGCCGTCAGCGCCACCTTGAGGCCCAAGACGCGCACTTTCATGGGCAGCATGTAGTAGTAGCTGGTGGGGCCCCTGGGGCCATGGATGATGCCGCCTGCAAGGGAGAGGCAGCGGGCGGTCAGGAGGGATCAGTGCCCAGAGGGGGGGGCCAGGAGGCTGGACACCGGGAAGGGCGCCTCGGATTCAGGGGCACGAGAGGCACCGCCCTGAGCAGCCCCCCTGCTCCCATACTGCACAGCACTGACTCCCCACCCAGGGAGCCCGGCCCAGCTGCGTGCCCCCTGCTGAACCCACACGCGCTGCGGCAGCGCCCCCTGGCCGCAGCCACACAGCCCCGTCCGCGCCCTGGGGCCCGGGAGACAGGAGCAGGGCCGAGTCATGCAGCTCCCGGGGCCCCGTCTCCGTTTGCCCTCCCGCCCGGCGTCAGGGTGGTGGGGGCAGAACCCGTGCGGGCTGGGAGCCACTCACCGCCGCGCCAGAGGGGGGAGCGGATGCTGCCGTGCCGGGCCCGGCCGCTGCCCTTCTGCGCCCAGGGCTTCTTGCCGCCGCCGCGCACCTCCGCGCGCGTCTTCACCTTGGCGTAGCTCTGAAAGGCGAGCGCGGCTTCAGAGTGCCCAGCGGGCGTGAGCACCTCGGACCCGCCTGACTCAACACGCCCCCACTCAACAGGGGAAACTGAGGCACAGGGGAGGGACTCGCCCGACGGCACACAGAGACAGGGATAAAACCCAAGAGCCCCGACTCATAGCCCCCCACCTCTAACCACTAGATCCTGCTCCCTCCCGGAGCTGGGAGCAGAACCCAGGTGTCACTGGCCTATGGGTACCCTCCATCCCCCCTCCTCAGACCGACAAGCTGCCAGTCCGCTCAGGGTACCCCCCACAGGCTCTGCAGACACTCACTATCCTCTTGTAGTTCCTCTGCCAGACTGCCACCGTGTGCAGGATGTCGACCCTGCAGAGGGAAGCCAGAGAGCAGGGGGTTGGAGCAGGTTGGGCTGAGCGAGACAGCAGGTTGGGTGCGTCTGGGGAGCTGCCGCTTAACAAGCAACATCGGGGAGTGAACACCCCGAGGTTCCAGGATTTCTCTCTGCTCTGGGCTGGAATTAGCCCTGGGCAAAGGGGCCGGCTCGGCAGACCTGGGGACAGGATCCCTGTTTGGCCACAAGGCCGGCACTTGGGTGATCCCCTTGGGAGGGCAGAGAGCGGTTCTGTCCCCATTCTTCAGTCGATGTCTGGCCGGCTTTATCTCAGCACCAAGGTGACTGTGGGGCCCAGCAAACAGCTCTGAGACGACACCTTCAGATCGGTGCTGACTCGGGGCCGGATCAGAGCCAGCACCCCGAGAGGGAAAGGGCCCCCCCCCCGTGTCCTGCCCCCCGCAACAGCCATTCCTCATGCTGGGACCGGATCAGAGCCAGCACCCCGAGAGGGGAAAGGCCCCACGTCCCATCCCCTGAGCCAGCCAGCCCCCTCCACCTTGGGGCCAGTTTGGAGCCTGCCTCCCCTAAGGTGGAATGGTCCCGTATCCCATTTGCCCAACCCACTCCAAGCCAGCCAGGCCCCCAGGTTGGCTTTGGTTACAGCAGCAACAGTAACAAAATCCTCGCCCCCTTCGTTGCCACGGCTCATCCCCCCTTAACCCAGACGCTCCCCAGACCGACGCCGCGTCTCTGAACCGTACCGGGGCATTACTGCAAAGACATCGGGGTGCAGGTCTGCGAGGCCCACGTGTCTGTCATCGTAGTGCCTCAGGGACTCCACCCAGGCCTGCACGGCTGAGCGGTGAGAGGGGATCGCAAGGCGGCAATCCCGCAGGACCGGGGTGCTGGAGGTCACCAGGGGCGGCTTTTCTAGGAGGCACAATCCAAAGAGGTCTGAGCAGCTACCGCAGAGCCCGCCCGCGTGCTTTGTGCGGCCACGAGCAGATCGTGGCCGCCTCTGCCCAGGAATAACCGGCCCATTCTCGGCCCATGGTACTGACGGTCACAGCCCGTCCCGGTTAAAACGGACTGTCCCTGACTGGCAACACGTCACGAGTCACTCTGCTAAGGCAGGTAGCAGGGCCAGGTGCTCCTCTCCAGCAGAACCACAACCGCTGCATGGTTCAACTCCGACAGCCAGCCAGGCACCATCACACACACAGCAAAGCAGACACCAGAGCGAGCGCGCAAAACTGGCTCTCTGGCCAGAGCGACCACACACCCAAGAGCACAGTCTGCCCGCAACAGTGACCGGGAAGCACCTGCATCTAGTGGCGAGAGCACAGGACAGAGACACAGGACACCTATTCCCGCCGCTGCCCAGCTGGGTGACCGAGGGCAAGTCCCTTCTCCTCTCCGCGCCTCGGTTTCCCCTCCTGCCTTTGTCGGTTTAGATATGGGGTAATCAATAGACAGACTGCGGGCTAAATCTGGACTGCCAGATGCCTTTGAATGGACCCAAAAATCTTTTTATGTACGTGTCATCATGATTGTTATTTTTAAAATTATTTTCTCTGGAGTCTGGACCTCGACTAGACCTTGAACAAGAAACGTGGACGCTGACAAAAAGGAATCGACTCCCGCGGTAGGTGGTGAGCTCTTCGGGGCCGGGAAACACCCCGGTCTCTGGGTCTGTGCGGCGCCCGGCCCGCTGGGGGCCCCAACCCTCAGTCAGGGACCGAGCCCAGCACCGCAGGGGCCTGAACGGCACTCAGGGTTTCCAGGTGTTACCTTAATACAAACAATACAACCCCCACCCCCCGCGGATGAGCCGACCTCTCGGGGGGGCTGGAAGAGGTCAGCTCATCCCCAGGGGGGTGGGGGTTTGGGGGAGGGGTAGCTCAGTGGTTTGAGCATCGGCCGGCTAAACCCAGGGTTGTGAGTTCACTCCTTGAGGGGGCCATTTGGGGATCTGGGGCAAAAATTGGGGCTTGGTCCTGCTTTGAGCCGGGGGCTGGGTCCCTTCCAACGCTGCGATTCTATGATTCTAAGACACGCCCCCTGGGGGGCAGTCACCCCATTGCTACCCCCTGCAGGGCCCCCCCCGAAGCAGCCGGGGCTGCCCCATCACTCCCAGGAGCCTCATCCAGCGGGCTCCCCTGGTCTGCTGCCTCCCTACCCCTTCGGGCCCCGCGGGATCGCTTCGTGCCCGGCCCCCACCCAGCGTCCGGGCCCGGGACTCACCCGCCTGGGACGCGGCATCCGCCCCGCCCGGGGAGGTCGCGGGAGGCTCGGGAAGCGCCGGCCGGCGAGAGGAGGCGGACAGAGCCCGGGCCTGGAAGGAGAGAGACGGGGCGGGAGCAGAGTCAGGGCCGAGCGCGGCGGGGCCCGGGAACACCTGCTCCGCGGAGCGTTCGAACGCACGTGGCCCAAATCACTCGCCCCGCCCCCTGGCCCCGCCCCGCCCGGGGGCACCGGGAGCCCAGCCCGGGGGGGGGGATGAGGCGACGCAGCGTTTCCAATGCGGGAAAAGGCCGGAACGGGGCCTGCGGGCAGCCCCAGAGGAGGGGCCCCCCCCCCGCCCGGGGATTTGCCCCGGGGCCCCCCCGGGGGGAGAGGGCGGCTCGGGGCTGGGGGTGCAAAGGGGCAGCCCCCCCCCCCGCCGGGCTCTGCCCTTTGACCCGCCCCCTCACCCGCGCGGCCGCGCCCCGGCCCAGGAGCCGGCTCCCCGCCCGGATCATGGCGCCCCGTCCCCGGCCGCGGGAAGAGCCACCGCCGGCCCCACGTGAGCGACCGGGGGGGGGACAGAGCCGCTTCCGGCGCGCGCCGATGACGCAAGAGGGGGCGCTGGGCTCCTAGGGGCGGGGCTGGAGACACTTCCGGTCGGGGGGGCGGTCATGCCCGTCACGGGGGGAGAAGGGGGCTGGGGCAGAGGACAGACCGTGGGGGAGGGGAAGGGGGGGAGTGGGGATGGGGCTGAGAGGGCAGACCGTGGGGGGGGGGAGGGTGGATTGGGGGGGGGGGAAGGGGCCGAGAGGGCAGACCGTGGGGGAGGGGAAGGGGGGAGGGTGGATTGGGGGGAGGGGAAGGGGGGAGGGTGGATTGGGGGGAGGGGAAGTGGGGATGGGGCCGAGAGGACAGACCGTGGGGGGGGGGGAGGGTGGATTGGGGGGAGGGGAAGGGGCCGAGAGGGCAGACCGTGGGGGGGGAGGGGGGAGGGTGGATTGGGGGGAGGGGAAGTGGGGATGGGGCCGAGAGGACAGACCGTGGGGGGGGGCTGAGAACGGGGAAGAGGAGGGGAGCAAAGCATAGGGTGGAGATGGGGTGGGGGAGAGGGGGACCCGCCGGGGGGATCCGAGGGAAGGGGAGAGCCGGGACAGATGGAGCCGTGGGAGAAGCAGCCACGTAAATCGGGCCAGGCCCTGCTCTGTAGTGGTGTATACGCTTGGTCATGTTGGTTCAGCTGCATCCACACTGGGGCGGGGAGCTGGGTAAAGTGGTGCAGCTTCTTGGTGTCTGAACAGGAAAGTTAGCCCAGGATACGCGCCGGTGTGAATTCAAACTGGGCCACGGCTGGGGCTCCGGGCGCTACCGTAATACACCTAAGAACTAACGTACAGCGCCCAGCACACTGGGGGCTGGGCCACAGCTGGGGCTCCGGGCGCTACCGTAATACACCTAAGAACTAACGTACAGCACCCAGCACACTGGGGGCTGGGCCACAGCTGGGGCTCCGGGCGCTACCGTAATACACCTAAGAACTAACGTACAGCACCCAGCACACTGGGGGCTGGGCCACAGCTGGGGCTCCCAGCGCTACCGTAATACACCTAAGAACTAACGTACAGCACCCAGCACACTGGGGGCTGGGCCACAGCTGGGGCTCCCAGCGCTACCGTAATACACCTAAGAACTAACTTACAGCACCCAGCACACTGGGGGCTGGGCCACAGCTGGGGCTCCGGGCGCTACCGTAATACACCTAAGAACTAACGTACAGCACCCAGCACACTGGGGGCTGGGCCACAGCTGGGGCTCCCAGCGCTACCGTAATACACCTAAGAACTAACTTACAGCACCCAGCACACTGGGGGCTGGGCCACAGCTGGGGCTCCGGGCGCTACCGTAATACACCTAAGAACTAACGTACAGCACCCAGCACACTGGGGGCTGGGCCACAGCTGGGGCTCCCAGCGCTACCGTAATACACCTAAGAACTAACGTACAGCACCCAGCACACTGGGGGCTGGGCCACAGCTGGGGCTCCCAGCGCTACCGTAATACACCTAAGAACTAACGTACAGCACCCAGCACACTGGGGGCTGGGCCACAGCTGGGGCTCCCAGCGCTACCGTAATACACCTAAGAACTAACTTACAGCACCCAGCACACTGGGGGCTGGGCCACAGCTGGGGCTCCGGGCGCTACCGTAATACACCTAAGAACTAACGTACAGCACCCAGCACACTGGGGGCTGGGCCACAGCTGGGGCTCCCAGCGCTACCGTAATACACCTAAGAACTAACTTACAGCACCCAGCACACTGGGGGCTGGGCCACAGCTGGGGCTCCGGGCGCTACCGTAATACACCTAAGAACTAACGTACAGCACCCAGCACACTGGGGGCTGGGCCACAGCTGGGGCTCCCAGCGCTACCGTAATACACCTAAGAACTAACTTACAGCACCCAGCACACTGGGGGCTGGGGCTCCTGGGCGCTACCGTAATTCATCTAATAACTAACGTTACAGCGTCCAGCACACTGGGGTCTGGGCCATGGGGCTCCTGACGCTACCCTAATACACCTAATAACTAACGTACAGGGCCCAGCACACTGGGGGCTGGGCCATGGCAGGGATGATACAGGTATTGTGACATAGGTGCCCACGCAGGCACATTACATCTGTGCCCGACCATTTTCTCAATATTAAACCAATGGGCCTCTGCCGACAGCTCCAAACTAGCTGATTGTTCTGGCTCTTGTGACATATTTGCAGGGGAAACAGTTTTCGAGCCATGGAACGTGGAGGATGTTCCCAAACCATTGGGAATGAAACGCGAGGAGGGGGAGTCAAAGATCTGACCGGATCCGCAGGACATGAACAAAAAACCCGCCCCCAGCTGAGCCTGGTTGTGTTACTGTCTGGGGCAGTGATCTCAGAAGCGGGGGCTGAAGGAAGACACAATAGCCTGTGACCGTAGACAGCAGAAATGGCCCAAGTGGCATTCCATTAGGGAAGGCGAGTCTGTCAGCAGGCGGGCGGGTCCCCATGAAACCAGGTCCCAGCTCCTTGGCCTGGATAAGCGCTGCAAGGACTAACCCGTGGGTGAGAAATAGCGTATTGAACCGAAAGAAAATAAGAAAGAAGGAAATTCTTGTGGCACCTTAGAGACTAACAAATTTATTTCAGCATAAGCTTTCGTGGGTTAGAACCCACTTCATCGTATTGAACCGGACAGTCACTTGCTCATCAATAGCGGCTCCAGGCTGAGGTTTATGTTTTTCTTCGTTTCTCGCCGTACATTTCCAACCCCTGACGCTTGCTTTGATCTGAGGCTTTCTCTCAAGCTCTCTTCCGTACAATCCCTGTAACCCTAAGTGCCGTGTGCTAAGGGAGAGTCTGGATCTGAGGTGAAACCACTGGACTGGGGCGTGCTGTGTCCAGACAGGCAGCGGATCCGTGTCCAGACAACGGACGGGGCCCCGGGTGTAACGAAGTGGGGTGTGCGAATAGCTCGCCTGCCGAGGAAAGAGCAGCTGTGTGACCGAGCGGAGCAGCTGTGAGTTTCCTCTGGTGGGCGCAGACAGGGCTCCCCGCGCTGGGAGCAGGTGGGAGTGATTCCCCCTGGACCCCCCAGTGTCACAGTTCTGCTGGGAAGACTCTCATTCTAGGATAACAATCATTCAGGGCCTGCTCGGGTTGCAGCCCGGCTCCTCGGGCGCCTGACAAAGCAGGTCAGGGTCAGAGACCGAATGATGCCGCCTGGGAAGGGGCTGAAGCTACACTGTGGAGGGGCTCCTATCCCAGAAGAGTTAACCGGGCTAACTACCCTGACACTTCCCTGCGGAGACCAGCCCCGTTTTCTAGGAAGCGCCCGCCAGCGCTGCTGGGCCAGCAGAGGGCCCTCTAGCCATATTATTACTGGGCCCGGTTGTTCTCGCTGCGCTAGAGTGAAGCAGAGAGAGCCCCTCTGAGCGGGCCTGGGGATAGAGCAAGCAGGGGGGACCCAGCGCATGCAAGCGGGATTGTTACTCATACCCAGCCAGAGCCCGGGGGCCCCTGCCGAGGGCCAGGCCCCATTGTGCCCAGTGCTGTACATGGTCCCTGCCCCAGACACCCCATAATCTAGGTCATGGCGAGCTGTAGCAGGTGGATGAGGCAAACAGGATGCGTGAAGGGAGCCTGGGGTAGCAGTGCAGCAAAGCAGCTGCTGTCTGATAAACAGGTGGTCTCACGTCTAGACGTGCGGGGGGGCCGGGGGAGATTATCTACATCTCCTACTGCAGGGTTCTTCCAGCTTCTTTGGTGTTGGGCGCTGTCAGAGACAAGCTGGGCTAGATGGGCCTGGGGTCAGATCCAGCCTGGCCGTTTCCGTGCGCTGTCGTTAGCGCGTTAGACTCCGGTACGCAGCACACAAGTAGCTACGGAACTCCTGGCTGCAGGATACTAAGGCAGAGCCAGCTGGCCCCTCGGGGGGACCCTTTAGTGCACAGGTGAGACATGCCAGCAGGAGGGCGTCACAGACGCTTACACAGTCAGGGCTACCCTTATTCTATGGACAAAGATTCCTACATTGCAGGGCCCATCCAGTCTGATCCCTGGCACCACGCCGGCCATCGGCCTCCCCGATTTAATCCCTGGTTGAACTAGAGCAGAGCTTTCAGACAAAACCTCCAGTCCAGATTGAAAAGCTGTCAGCGCTGGACAGGCGTCAGCCCCGTGTCTGTCATGCCGACACCTCTCCCCAACCTGTGAATTGCTTCCAAACAGCTCCTCAATACAAGCAGCATTTTAATCGCGTCCTTCCGTAGCTGATACAGTGCCAAGGATTTTGATGCAGTCACTTGGGGCCTGGCCGGACCTGTACCAGAAAAGGGACTAATCGGATGACAGCATCTTATTAGATAATTCCTATTGACACTAGTGCGGTTTCCTCTTCCTCTGTAAACTGCATGAACCCTTAATGTGAACTCCCGCTATCAGATCATGATAATGACCCTGGACTGGACAAAGCCCTGGGGACAGCTCCAGTACATCCATATTGTGGTGATGATTTCTTTAGCATTTTAGATTGCAAAAGTGCTGAGAGGCCAACTGGCTGGGGACAAACTGTGCCGGGCGCTGCCCAGAACCCGGCTGAGATCAGGGCCCCGTCGCGCTGGGCGCTGCCCAGACCCCAACCGAGATCAGGGCCCCGTCGCACCGGGCGCTGCCCAGACCCTGCCCAAGATCAGGGCACCGTCACGCTGGGCACTGTCCAGACCCTGCCCAAGATCAGGGCACCGTCGCGCCGGGCGCTGCCCAGACCCCAACCGAGATCAGGGCCCCATCGCGCCGGGCGCTGCCCAGACCCCACGCGAGATCAGGGCCCCGTCGCGCCGGGCACTGCCCAGACCCCAGGCAAGATCAGGGCCCCGTCGGGCCGGGCGCTGCCCAGACCCCGGCCGAGATCAGGGCCCCGTCGCGCCGGGCGCTGCCCAGACCCCGGCCGAGATCAGGGCCCCGTCGGGCCAGGCGCTGCCCAGACCCCGGCCGAGATCAGGGCCCCGTCGGGCCGGGCGCTGCCCAGACCCCGGCCGAGATCAGGGCCCCGTCGCGCCGGGCGCTGCCCAGACCCCGGCCGAGATCAGGGCCCCGTCGTGCTGGGCAGGATCCTGTCCAGACATCTAGAAAATGACAGATCTGCCCCAAAGAGCACGAAGTGTATAGGACAAGCCATAGCCAGAGGATGAGCTGAGTCGGTGCGGGGCAGGGTGAGAAACGAGGAGGAGGTGTGCCGATCTCAGAAGTCACAGTCCCCGGTCGGTGCTGTCACACCCTCAAATGTTCATAGAGTCTGAGGCCAGAGGGACTGTTCTGCTCATCTGGTCAGCCCCCCTGCAGAGCGCCGCCAGCAATCCGCCCCCCTGACGCCTGCAGCCTGCCCAGAGAGAGCCCCTCTGGCTGCAAGAGAGCCCCTCCTTTAGAAAGGCCTCCAGTCTGCGTGTAAAGACTTCGAGTGATGGGGAACCCACCACAGGCCGGGGTGAGTTACTCCAAGAGCTCATTCCTCTCACTCTTAAAACATGCTCTGTACGTCTAGCCTGGATTGTAGGCACTGTACGTTATTTATTAGGTGTATTACGGTAGCACCTAGGAACCCAGTTCTGGAGCAGGGCCCCATGCGCTCGGTGCTGTACGTTTTTTTACCATAGTGCCTGAGAGCCACAGCCCAGGACCCCACGCGCTGGGCGCTGGACGGACACAGAACGAAGAGAGCCCCTGGCCCAGCGAGCTCACGGTCTAAGGAGAAGACTTGGGCTACACTGAAAAGCTAGATTGGCCCGGCCATGCCGGCCCCCCCAGCCTGGCACAGCTCAGCTGACAAGCGCCCATGTGGACAGAGCTAGTCCGTGGAGGGGGCAGCTGGCGATGTGGCTCATCCTGCCGGTTGGGGAGATGGAGACGGTTCTGGTTGGCGTGACCGTAGTGTAGACACAGACTAAGACACGAGACAGTGGATGGATACAGGCAGGCGGGCAGCACACGGGGACAATGGGGTGGGGGGAGGGATTTGCAGGAGCTGGGGGGCTGTTTCCAGGGGCTCCTCGAGGGGCAGGGGGGGAGGGGAAGCACCAAGGGGCCGGTTTGGAAGTGTCCCCGGCGGGTGCTGGAGGCTGGGATCACGGGACTGGAGCCGGGAGCCGAGGTAGCAGTGGTGAGTGAGAGACGCTCGGTAGGGTGGGAATAGGGCATCCATGGCCTTACAGCGAAGGCCAGCAGCTTGCGTCTGATGTGCTAGAGAAGGGAGCCGGGGGAGGGATGCAGAGAAGGGAGCCGGGGGAGGGATGCAGAGAAGGGAGCCGGGGGAGGGGTGCAGAGGAGGGAGCAGGCGGAGGGATGCAGAGAAGGGAGCCAGCGGAGGGATGGAGAGAGAAGGGAGCCGGTGGAGGGATGCAGAACAGGGAGCCGGCGGAGGGATGGAGAGAAGGGAGGCGGCGGAGGGATGGAGAGAAGGGAGCCGGTGGAGGGATGGAGAGGGGGGAGCCGGTGGAGGGATGGAGAGAAGGGAGGCAGTGGAGGGATGGAGAGAAGGGAGCCGGGGGAGGGATGCAGAGAAGGGAGCCGGTGGAGGGATGGAGAGGGGGGAGCCGGTGGAGGGATGCAGAGAAGGGAGCCGGTGGAGGGATGCAGAGAAGGGAGCCGGTGGAGGGATGGAGAGAAGGGAGCCGGCGGAGGGATGGAGAGAAGGGAGGTGGTGGAGGGATGCAGAACAGGGAGCCGGTGGGGGATGCAGAGAAGGGAGCCGGGGGAGGGATGCAGAGCAGGGGAGCCGGCGGAGGGATGGAGAAGGGAGGCGGCGGAGGGATGCAGAGAAGGGAGCCGGCGGAGGGATGGAGAGAAGGGAGGCGGTGGAGGGATGGAGAGAAGGGAGGCGGTGGAGGGATGGAGAGAAGGGAGGAGGTGGAGGGATGCAGAGAAGGGAGCCGGTGGAGGGATACGGAGAAGGGAGCCGGTGGAGGGATGCGGAGAAGGGAGGCGGTGGAGGGATGGAGAGAAGGGAGGAGGCGTAGGGATGCGGAGAAGGGAGCCGGCGGAGGGATGGAGAGAAGGGAGGCGGCGGAGGGATGGAGAGAAGGGAGGCGGCGGAGGGATGGAGAGAAGGGAGGAGGCGGAGGGATGCAGAGAAGGGAGCCGGTGGAGGGATGGAGAGAAGGGAGCCGGTGGAGGGATGGAGAGAAGGGAGCCGGTGGAGGGATGCAGAACAGGGAGCTGGTGGAGGGATGCAGAGAAGGGAGCCGGCGGAGGGATGGAGAGAAGGGAGGCGGCGGAGGGATGCAGAACAGGGAGCCGGTGGAGGGATGCAGAGAAGGGAGCCGGCGGAGGGATGCAGAGAAGGGAGCCGGGGGAGGGGCGCAGAGGAGGGAGCAGGCGGAGGGATGCAGAGAAGGGAGCCAGCGGAGGGATGGAGAGAGAAGGGAGCCGGTGGAGGGATGCAGAACAGGGAGCCGGTGGAGGGATGCAGAGAAGGGAGCCGGCGGAGGGATGGAGAGAAGGGAGGCGGCGGAGGGATGGAGAGAAGGGAGCCGGTGGAGGGATGGAGAGGGGGGAGCCGGTGGAGGGATGGAGAGAAGGGAGCCGGTGGAGGGATGGAGAGAAGGGAGCCGGTGGAGGGATGGAGAGAAGGGAGGCGGGGGAGGGATGGAGAGAAGGGAGGCGGGGGAGGGATGCAGAGAGGGGAGCCGGTGGGGGATGGAGAGAAGGGAGCCGGGGGAGGGATGGAGAGGGGGGAGCCGGTGGAGGGATGCAGAGAAGGGAGCCAGTGGAGGGTTGCAGAACAGGGAGCCGGTGGAGGGATGGAGAGAAGGGAGCCAGTGGAGGGATGGAGAGAAGGGAGCCGGTGGAGGGATGGAGAGAAGGGAGGCGGTGGAGGGATGCAGAACAGGGAGCCGGTGGGGGATGCAGAGAAGGGAGCCGGGGGAGGGATGCAGAGCAGGGGAGCCGGCGGAGGGATGGAGAGAAGGGAGCTGGCGGAGGGATGGAGAAGGGAGGCAGTGGAGGGATGGAGAGAAGGGAGGCGGCGGAGGGATGGAGAGAAGGGAGCCGGCGGAGGGATGGAGAGAAGGGAGCCGGTGGAGGGATGCAGAGAAGGGAGGCGGTGGAGGGATGGAGAGAAGGGAGGCGGCGGAGGGATGGAGAGAAGGGAGCCGGTGGAGGGATGGAGAGGGGGGAGCCGGTGGAGGGATGGAGAGAAGGGAGCCGGTGGAGGGATGGAGAGAAGGGAGCCGGTGGAGGGATGGAGAGAAGGGAGGCGGGGGAGGGATGGAGAGAAGGGAGGCGGGGGAGGGATGCAGAGAGGGGAGCCGGTGGGGGATGGAGAGAAGGGAGCCGGGGGAGGGATGGAGAGGGGGGAGCCGGTGGAGGGATGCAGAGAAGGGAGCCAGTGGAGGGTTGCAGAACAGGGAGCCGGTGGAGGGATGGAGAGAAGGGAGCCAGTGGAGGGATGGAGAGAAGGGAGCCGGTGGAGGGATGGAGAGAAGGGAGGCGGTGGAGGGATGCAGAACAGGGAGCCGGTGGGGGATGCAGAGAAGGGAGCCGGGGGAGGGATGCAGAGCAGGGGAGCCGGCGGAGGGATGGAGAGAAGGGAGCTGGCGGAGGGATGGAGAAGGGAGGCAGTGGAGGGATGGAGAGAAGGGAGGCGGCGGAGGGATGGAGAGAAGGGAGCCGGCGGAGGGATGGAGAGAAGGGAGCCGGTGGAGGGATGCAGAGAAGGGAGGCGGTGGAGGGATGGAGAGAAGGGAGGAGGCGGAGGGATGCAGAGAAGGGAGCCAGTGGAGGGATATGGAGAAGGGAGCCGGTGGAGGGATGCAGAGAAGGGAGCCAGTGGAGGGATACGGAGAAGGGAGCCGGTGGAGGGATGCAGAGAAGGGAGGCGGTGGAGGGATGGAGAGAAGGGAGGAGGCGGAGGGATGGAGAGAAGGGAGCCGGTGGAGGGATGGAGAGAAGGGAGGAGGCGGAGGGATGGAGAGAAGGGAGCCGGTGGAGGGATGGAGAGAAGGGAGGAGGCGGAGGGATGCAGAGAAGGGAGCCAGTGGAGGGATGCAGAGAAGGGAGCCGGTGGAGGGATGCAGAGAAGGGAGGCGGTGGAGGGATGGAGAGAAGGGAGCCGGTGGAGGGATGGAGAGAAGGGAGGCGGTGGAGGGATGGAGAGGAGGGAGCCGGTGGAGGGATGGAGAGAAGGGAGCCGGTGGAGGGATGCAGAGAGGGGAGGCGGTGGAAGGTTTCAGAGAGGGGAGGCGGTGGAGGGATGCAGAGAGGGGAGGCGGTGGAGGGATGCAGAGAGGGGAGGCGGTGGAGGGATGCAGAGCAGGGGAGCGGGCTGCGAGATTGGTCTGGCCAGGCCACAGTGAAGGCTGCTGCAGAACTGAGCTGATCAGAGCCTGGGCCAGAGTTTCGCATGCGTGGAGGGGTGGGAGAGGCCGTATCGGAGACCTTCTGGAGGAAGAATCAGCCGTCAGGACAGTGTGGAGGTGAGGCCTGGGCTGACGATGCCGCCGGGTTCCAGGCCCGAGCGGCAGGTAGGGCGTCATTGGTGAAGGAAGGAGGTAGCAGCTTGCGGAGAGATTCGCGGTTTCATCCATGTTGCACTTCGCGGACGGCGAGACACCGTGCGGGGTCGGCGAGACAGGCCGGGATTTCCGTTCGGCCGGGAGACGTGTCTGAGCCGTGGGCAGAGAGACGGCAGCTGAATCATGGGTGAGATTGCCCAGGGCCAGGCTGCGAGGTGCCCGGGGAAGGGCTGGTGCCTGTTGTTATTCCAGGTCCAAGAGACTCTCGGCTCCTCTCC
Source organism: Macrochelys suwanniensis (assembly GCA_033296515.1). NCBI lineage: Eukaryota > Metazoa > Chordata > Testudines > Chelydridae > Macrochelys > Macrochelys suwanniensis. The sequence goes on from CM065793.1 coordinate 19,617,243, forward strand.
CCAGGGGCCTGCAGTTCAGCCGCCTGGACCAGGGGCGTGGGGGATAGGAGCGGGACGCTCCCGGCCCTTCCCAGAGCCGGGCACAGCGCGAGGTCCCCACCCGTGCATAGCACCCGCGGACGGAGAGGGCTGGCTGGGAAAGGCCGTTAGCCGGCTGCTCCCTCTGATTTCAGTCTGGCAAAGCACCGAGCCCGGAGCGCACGGGGGCTAATTTTAGCCGGTTTGTTTTGGAGAAAGCTGAGATTTCACCAGCAGCAGCTTCCCCCGCTCTGTCTCCTGTCTGGGCCCGGCTTGTCAGCTGCGGGTCAGAGCCATGGCTTTCTTGGGTGCTTTCTAGACGGGCCGGGGCCTCCGCGGCCAGGGGAGGGGACCCACAGAGGGCACTCAGCTGTGGGCGAGAGAGACAGGGCCTTGCCAGTGCCGTCCCAGCGGCTGCACCCGTGTGGGCTGCCCTGCCCCTGTGTGGACGCGGGCAGCTGAAACGCGAGCTCATGGCGGACGGGGCAGTGCTGGGGCCTGGTGACTCCGCCCTCCCCTGTGCCCGGCGAGATTTATGCCCCGGTTCCCACGGAGGCGGAGCTGCCCCGAAAGGGCCCCCAGCGCGGGGGCCAAGGGCGAGGCGGGAGTCTGAGTTCTGCTGCAGGGCGGATCCTGCCCCTCTGCTGCTTTCACGGAGCCCGTGACGGTGCAAACAGCCCTGTGCTCTCCGGGCTCGGCTCTGGGCATGGCAGCCCGGCGCCCTCACCCAGTGACACCCTGCTGGCCGCGGGGACGAGTCCGGCTCCCCTGGGAGCAGCAGCGCCAAGGATCCCGCGGGAACACCCACCGCTTCCCGCAGCACGGCGCCCCCTGGGGCCAGGCTGGGACACGGCGCTCAGCCCCCCTGCTGCCCCCCCCCCCGCTTCCCGCAAAACCGCGCCCTCTGGGGCCAGGCTGGGACACGGCGCTCAGCCCCCCTGCTGCCCCCCCCCACCGCTTCCCGCACCACGGTGCCCCCTGGGGCCAGGCTGGGACACGGCGCTCACACCCCCTGCTGCCCCCCCCCACTTCCCGCAGCACGGCGCCCCCTGGGGCCAGGCTGGGACACGGCGCTCACACCCCCTGCTGGCCCCCCCCCCGCTTCCCGCACCACGGTGCCCCCTGGTGCCAGGCTGGGACACGGCGCTCAGCCCCCCTGCTGCCCCCCCCCCACCGCTTCCCGCAACACCGCGCCCCCTGGGGCCAGGCTGGGACACGGCGCTCACACCCCCTGCTGCCCCCCCCCACTTCCCGCAGCACGGCGCCCCCTGGGGCCAGGCTGGGACACGGCGCTCACACCCCCTGCTGGCCCCCCCCCTGCTTCCCGCACCACGGTGCCCCCTGGGGCCAGGCTGGGACACGGCGCTCACACCCCCTGCTGGCCCCCCCCTGCTCCCCGCACCACGGTGCCCCCTGGTGCCAGGCTGGGTCACAGCGCTCACACCCCCTGCTGCCCCCCCCCACTTCCCGCAGCACGGCGCCCCCTGGGGCCAGGCTGGGACACGGCGCTCACACCCCCTGCTGGCCCCCCCCTGCTCCCCGCACCACGGTGCCCCCTGGTGCCAGGCTGGGTCACAGCGCTCACACCCCCTGCTGCCCCCCCCCACTTCCCGCAGCACGGCGCCCCCTGGGGCCAGGCTGGGACATGGCGCTCACACCCCCTGCTGGCCCCCCCTGCTCCCCGCAGCATGGCGCCCCCTGGTGCCAGGCTGGGACACGGCGCTCACACCCCCTGCTGGCCCCCCCCTGCTCCCCGCAGCACGGCGCCCCCTGGTGCCAGGCTGGGACACGGCGCTCACACCCCCTGCTGGCCCCCCCCGCTCCCCGCAGCACGGCGCCCACTAGTGCCAGGCTGGGACACGGCGCTCACCCCCCCTGCTGGCCCCCCCCGCTCCCTTCAGCACGGCGCCCCCTGGTGCCAGGCTGGGACACGGCGCTCACACCCCCTGCTGGCCCCCCCCCGCTCCCCGCAGCACGGCGCCCCCTGGTGCCAGGCTGGGACACGGCGCTCACCCCCCCTGCTGGCTCTCCCCTGCTCCCCGCAGCACCGTGCCGGGGCCCACACTGACTACGAGATGGGGGTGCCCCCTACTGACCCCCTGCAGCGCAGTGCCCTGGGCGCCAGGCTAGGACCTTGGAGTCAGTGTGGCCTGCAAGGGGAGAGCACCCGCTGCTGAGTTCTCCCAGTCCAGTGTGGAGCTGGCCTGGCCCCCTGGCCGCCTCCCAGCTCCTGGGGCTGCAGGACTCACGTCCTTCCTGCCCCTACCCCCGGCCCCGCACCATAGTCAGCGTCCAAACCCGCCGCCCTGTTTCCAGGGATCTCCTGCACCCGAGTCAGGGCCGGTTCCCCTCCGCCCCCACTCCCCCGCTCTGGCTGGGGTGAGATCATAGCGGCGGGGGCTGCAAACAGCTGGAATCACTTCACGGCTGGGTTTGTTGACTTCAGCGCTCGGCAAAGCCGCGATAAATCCCCAGCCCGAGGCCCCGGCCGGTGCCAGAGCCAAATGAATTCCATGTGAGCCGGGTAATGGCAGGGGCGGGGTGGGGGGAGCGCTGCAGAACCCGCTTCCCGCGCCGCCTGGCCTGCTCCAGCCCCGGCCGCACCGAGAGGTGCCCAAAGCACCGGGCTAGGGAGCCCCCCACACCCCCGGAACCGCTCCCCTCCCCGTCCCACGCGTGGGCCCCGGCCCCGGCTCCGCTCCCTGCAAACAGCCTGGCCTTGGGACGCCGGAGCCGGAGGCTGATGGAAAACGATTTCTGTGCGGTGGGAAGAGAGCCGGCCCCGGGCCCCGCCCTGCGCCTGACACGGCTGGTGTTCTGAGCCCCCTCCCTGGGACCACATGCTCGGCTGGGGGTTACATTTACCCCCACGGCGCCGCCAGCCCCCATGGATCTCTGGATCACCCGGCTGTGAGCTGGTCTGAGCCCATCCCTGGGGGGCAGGCACCATCATTCTCCCTCTGCCGCCGTCTCCCACGCTCCCAGCAGTGGGGCAGGGTTCTGTGGAGCCCGCCATGGGGCTGGGAGGGGCCGGGGGGGGGGGGAGTGACGGGCAACCTGGAGCCAGCTGCCGGGTCGTCCAGGGCCCAGCTGCTCTCCACGGCTGGGGACGAAGCAGCTCCCAGTTCTGGAGCCGGCTGGGAGTGTCAGGGAGTCGGTGTCTAGGCCTGGGGCCGGCCCAGGAACGTGTGACATGACCCGGGCTCCCCGGCCCGCTGCGGCGGCCCTGTCCCGCCAGGCTGGGTGTGGACGGTGTCAGTGTCTGCGTGTGCGTCTGTGGGAGTCGGGCAGCGCCCGTGTGCACCCATGTGAGTCCAGCGCCCCACAGGGCCTGCCCCAAACCCGCTGGGACGGGGCCCTGGCTGCTGGCTCCTACGAGAGGGCGGAAAGAACCGGGGCTGGGCGGGAGGCATCTGCTTCCAATTAGCTCCACTCCCTCCCCTCGGAGACAGGAACTGAGAAACCTGAGCGTGGGCCCCCCCTCAGCATGGCCCCCTCGGCCCTCTCCTGCTCCTCCCCCTACCTCCTGCTCCCCTCCCCAGCATGGCCCCCCCAGCCCCCCACCCGCTCCTCACCCCGCCTCCCCTTCCTCTCCCCATCAGCCCCCATCTGCTCCCCGCACCCACTCCTTCCTCCTCTTCCTTTCCCAGTTGTCCTCTGTCTCCTCCCACCCCACCCACTCCTTCCCCCCACTCCTGCTCACCTGGCTCTGAGTGGGGGGGCGGACGCTGCTCTTCCAGGAAATGCGAGGTGCCGGGGGCCCAGCCTCAGGGCTGGGATGAAGCGTGTCAAACGTAGGGGCCTCTCTCCTCACCCCCCCGCCCCATGAGGGATCCCCCAAGTCCCAGCCAGCCCCAAGGTGAGGTCCCCCCGAACCAGAGCTCCCGCCTTTGCCCCTAGCCCCGAGCCTCTGGGAGGGGCCCCGACCCGTCCTGCCAGGCCCCATGGCTGTGACCGTGTGTTCCCCCCCACCACCCCACACACACAGTGACTCCAGCCTCAGCCCGGGCTAGAGAGGCACCCGGGGGCTCCTCCAGGCCTGGGGTCCCCCAGAGATCCTGGCAGCCCCAGGGCCTCCCCAAGCCCCCCCCCCCGCCCCTGGCCCGATCCCCACGGCTCCTCCAGGCTCGGCAGCGCTGGCTGTGGGTGGTTCCCCGGGTCAGGCCCCCAGCGGCGGGTTCAGCCCCGTGGTCCTGTCCCTGGCAGGACGTGGCCGGCGCTGGCCACACGTGTGCAGGGCTTAGCCCCCGGCCCGGCCCCTGGACCCGCCTGGCAGGGAGGGGGGCCGGACCCCAGCCCGGGGGGGAGGCAGCTCCCAGCCGTGCTGGGGGTGAAGGCAGGGGGAGCGGGGAACGTGCCCCACCCAGGCTCATCCCCACACACCCAGTGGCCTCCCTGGGCCGCAGCTCCCCAGGGACTGAGCCTTCCCCCTCCCCCCTCCCCGAGTCCTGGGGAATCGGGGCCCCGGACACCAGCTCCGAAGTGCCCTGGGTTCACCCCTCCCCCAGCAGCTCGGCCGGTGCCCCTCAATCCCGACCCGCAGCCCCTGTTCCTCTGCTCTCCAACGTCCCCCTCCGAGCAGACTGCCAGTTATGGGCTGGTTTGGTGAGGGGGGCTGGGCTGGAGGTGACCCCAGATGCCTGGTGGCCTGTCACCAGTTCACGAACCCGCTGGGTCCCTTGTGAAACGGCTGGACTGGAAGCCTCCCCCGGGCGGCCCGGCTTGCGGGACCGGCCAAGGAGCAGGGTGGGGGGCGCTGCAGTGAGCCTGGTGCTCTCGGCGAGGGAGGGCAGGGCCGGGGCACCGGCGCACAATGGATAACTTCCTGCTGCTCCCAGCGCAACATCTGGGCTGGCACAGCTGGGGCCGCGGGTTTCCAGCTGTGGTCAGCTGCAAAACCCAACCCTTTCATTAGCTCCCCACACTGCCTGAGGCGGGCAACGCAGCCCGGGCCGCGAGATTTCTGCAGGGACCTGCTGTCTGGGGTAGCCCTGGGGCTTCCCGGCTGGCCCCAGCTGGGCTCCCTGCAAGATCCGTGACTCATTCTGGTAGTGATGAGAGGCCCCGAGTGAGACCTTGTGGGACCCTGTTGTGCTGGGCGCTGCCCAGACCCCAGCCGAGATCAGGGCCCCGTCGCGCCGGGCGCTACCCAGACCCCAACCAAGATCAGGGCCCCGTCGTGCCAGGCGCCGCCCAGACCCCGGCCGAGATCAGGGCCCCGTCGCGCCGGGCGCTGCCCAGACCCCAGCTGAGATCAGGGCCCCGTTGTGCCGGGCGCCGCCCAGACCCCAGCCGAGATCAGGGCCCCGTCGCGCCGGGCGCTGCCCAGACCCCAACCGAGATCAGGGCCCCGTCGCACCGGGTGCCGCCCAGACCCCGGCCGAGATCAGGGCCCCGTCACGCCGGGCGCTGCCCAGACCCCGGCCGAGATCAGGGCCCCGTCGCGCCGGGCGCTGCCCAGACCCCAACCGAGATCAGGGCCCCGTCACGATGGGCGCCGCCCAGACCCCGGCCGAGATCAGGGCCCTGTCGCGCCGGGCGCCGCCCAGACCCCGGCCGACATCAGGGCCCCGTCGCGCCGGGTGCCGCCCAGACCCCGGCCGAGATCAGGGCCCCGTCACGCCGGGCGCTGCACAGACCCCAGCTGAGATCAGGGCCCCGTCGCGCCGGGCGCTGCCCAGACCCCAGCTGAGATCAGGGCCCCGTTGTGCCGGGCGCCGCCCAGACCCCAGCCGAGATCAGGGCCCCGTTGCGCCGGGCGCTGCCCAGACCCCAACCGAGATCAGGGCCCCGTCGCACCGGGTGCCGCCCAGACCCCGGCCGAGATCAGGGCCCCGTCACGCCGGGCGCTGCCCAGACCCCGGCCGAGATCAGGGCCCCGTCGCGCCGGGCGCTGCCCAGACCCCAACCGAGATCAGGGCCCCGTCGCACCGGGTGCCGCCCAGACCCCGGCCGAGATCAGGGCCCCGTCACGCCAGACCCCGGCCGAGATCAGGGCCCCGTCGCGCCGGGCGCTGCCCAGACCCCAACCGAGATCAGGGCCCCGTCACGATGGGCGCCGCCCAGACCCCGGCCGAGATCAGGGCCCCGTCGCGCCGGGCGCCGCCCAGACCCCGGCCGAGATCAGGGCCCCGTCGCGCCGGGTGCCGCCCAGACCCCGGCCGAGATCAGGGCCCCGTCACGCCGGGCGCTGCACAGACCCCAGCTGAGATCAGGGCCCCGTCGCGCCGGGCGCTGCCCAGACCCCAGCTGAGATCAGGGCCCCGTTGTGCCGGGCGCCGCCCAGACCCCAGCCGAGATCAGGGCCCCGTCGCGCCGGGCGCTGCCCAGACCCCAACCGAGATCAGGGCCCCGTCGCACCGGGTGCCGCCCAGACCCCGGCCGAGATCAGGGCCCCGTCACGCCGGGCGCTGCCCAGACCCCGGCCGAGATCAGGGCCCCGTCGCGCCGGGCGCTGCCCAGACCCCAACCGAGATCAGGGCCCCGTCACGATGGGCGCCGCCCAGACCCCGGCCGAGATCAGGGCCCTGTCGCGCCGGGCGCTGCCCAGACCCCGGCCGAGATCAGGGCCCCGTCGCGCCGGGTGCCGCCCAGACCCCGGCCGAGATCAGGGCCCCGTCACGCCGGGCGCTGCCCAGACCCCGGCCGAGATCAGGGCCCCGTCGCGCCGGGCGCTGCCCAGACCCCAACCGAGATCAGGGCCCCGTCACGATGGGCGCCGCCCAGACCCCGGCCGAGATCAGGGCCCCGTCGCGCCGGGCGCCGCCCAGACCCCGGCCGAGATCAGGGCCCCGTCGCGCCGGGTGCCGCCCAGACCCCGGCCGAGATCAGGGCCCCGTCACGCCGGGCGCTGCACAGACCCCAGCTGAGATCAGGGCCCCGTCGCGCCGGGCGCTGTCCAGACCCCAGCCGAGATCAGGGCCCCGTCGCGCCGGGTGCCGCCCAGACCCCGGCCGAGATCAGGGCCCCGTCGCGCCGGGTGCCGCCCAGACCCCAACAAAAGATCATCCCTGTCTTGTAGAGCTCACAGGCTAACCGGACAAGGGGAGAACGGGGAGCTGCAGCCTGGAGGGATGGGGTGTCTCTGGTACCCGGCCCACACCCCCGTGCATCAGTCACCCCATCGGGCAGGTAACGAGGGGTGCATAGGGGGGTCCCAGGATCCCAGCTGCCTCAAGCTTCCCCTCTGCACAAAGAATGCCTCTCACCGAGGCGCCCTGCCCTGTGGGGACTCAGGTCCGACTCCTGCTCTGGGCAATGGGACTGCGGCTCTCAGTGGGGCGCGCTCAGGGCTGTGGGGAATGGAGCCTGCGCTGGCTGCAGATCCGGCCCCTGGGGCCTTTGGGGATATACACTGGGGGACCCCAAAACGCAGCCCGGGGGCACCCCGAGGCCCCTCAGCTCAGCTGTACGCCCCGGTGCCAGATCTTGCCCTGCGTTGGGTTTGCCACCGGGGTCAATAACAGCCCCAGTTTCTGGGACTGCACCCCAAAGGCTCAGGGGGCCGGGCAGCGCCTGGATTCCCGCATGTGGCCCAGGGGCCAGACCGTGGGGGTCCCCGGGACGCCCCGCCAGGGACATCCCAGGCAGGCCCGGCACCACCCCACCCCCGCCTCTGTCAGTATTTGCCTCCCGGGTCCTCCAGGCTGGATCCAGGCTCAGCAGGGCCTGAGCTCTCCCGTGGGGAGGGGGCGTCCTGGCCCCTGGGCGGGGGGGGGGGGGGGCGTTAAACAGCCGGCTGGGCCCATGTTATTGTAGGGTTGAGCGCTGGGATGCTGTCCCCCCGCCCCCTCCACCCGTCCCCCCAGCCGCTGCACGCGCCCACAGAGCCTAGCAACGCCCCCCCCCGCCCCCTGTGTACACAGCCCCGGCTCCCCTTCCTCCAACCACACAACCCTGACACACACAACACAACCCCATGCAAACCCCCCGCCCCCTGTGTACACAGCCCCGGCTCCCCTTCCTCCAACCACACAACCCTGACACACACAACACAACCCCATGCAAACCCCCCGCCCCCTGTGTACACAGCCCCGGCTCCCCTTCCTCCAACCACACAACCCTGACACACACAACACAACCCCATGCAACCCCGCCCCCCCGACCCCTGCGCACACACACAGCCCCGGCTCCCCTTCCTCCAACCACACAACCCTGACACACACAACACAACCGCATGCAAACCCCCTGCCCCCTGTGTACACAGCCCCGGCTCCCCTTCCTCCAACCACACAACCCTGACACACACAACACAACCCATTCAACCCCCCGCCCCCTGCGCACACACAGCCCCGGCTCCCCTTCCTCCAACCACACAACCCCGACACACACAACACAACCCCATGCAACCCCGCCCCCCCGACCCCTGCGCACACACACAGCCCCGGCTCCCCTTCCTCCAACCACACAACCCTGACACACACAACACAACCCCATGCAAACCCCCCGCCCCCTGTGTACACAGCCCCGGCTCGCCTTCCTCCAACCACACAACCCTGACACACACAACACAACCCCATGCAAACCCCCCGCCCCCTGTGTACACAGCCCCGGCTCCCCTTCCTCCAACCACACAACCCTGACACACACAACACAACCCCATGCAACCCCGCCCCCCCGACCCCTGCACACACACACAGCCCCGGCTCCCCTTCCTCCAACCACACAACCCTGACACACACAACACAACCCCATGCAAACCCCCCGCCCCCTGTGTACACAGCCCCGGCTCCCCTTCCTCCAACCACACAACCCTGACACACACAACACAACCCCATGCAAACCCCCTGCCCCCTCTGTACACAGCCCCGGCTCGCCTTCCTCCAACCACACAACCCTGACACACACAACACAACCCCATGCAAACCCCCTGCCCCCTCTGTACACAGCCCCGGCTCGCCTTCCTCCAACCACACAACCCTGACACACACAACACAACCCCATGCAACCCCGCCCCCCCGACCCCTGCGCACACACACAGCCCCGGCTCCCCTTCCTCCAACCACACAACCCTGACACACACAACACAACCCCATGCAAACCCCCCGCCCCCTGTGTACACAGCCCCGGCTCCCCTTCCTCCAACCACACAACCCTGACACACACAACACAACCCCATGCAAACCCCCTGCCCCCTCTGTACACAGCCCCGGCTCGCCTTCCTCCAACCACACAACCCTGACACACACAACACAACCCCATGCAAACCCCCTGCCCCCTCTGTACACAGCCCCGGCTCGCCTTCCTCCAACCACACAACCCTGACACACACAACACAACCCCATGCAAACCCCCCGCCCCCTGTGTACACAGCCCCGGCTCCCCTTCCTCCAACCACACAACCCTGACACACACAACACAACCCCATGCAAACCCCCTGCCCCCTGTGTACACAGCCCCGGCTCCCCTTCCTCCAACCACACAACCCTGACACACACAACACAACCCCATGCAAACCCCCTGCCCCCTGTGTACACAGCCCCGGCTCCCCTTCCTCCAACCACACAACCCTGACACACACAACACAACCCCATGCAAACCCCCTGCCCCCTGTGTACACAGCCCCGGCTCCCCTTCCTCCAACCACACAACCCTGACACACACAACACAACCCCATGCAAACCCCCCGCCCCCTGTGTACACAGCCCCGGCTCGCCTTCCTCCAACCACACAACCCTGACACACACAACACAACCCCATGCAAACCCCCTGCCCCCTGTGTACACAGCCCCGGCTCCCCTTCCTCCAACCACACAACCCTGACACACACAACACAACCCCATGCAAACCCCCTGCCCCCTGTGTACACAGCCCCGGCTCCCCTTCCTCCAACCACACAACCCTGACACACACAACACAACCCCATGCAAACCCCCCGCCCCCTGTGTACACAGCCCCGGCTCGCCTTCCTCCAACCACACAACCCTGACACACACAACACAACCCCATGCAAACCCCCTGCCCCCTGTGTACACAGCCCCGGCTCCCCTTCCTCCAACCACACAACCCTGACACACACAACACAACCCATGCAACCCTCCGCCCCCTGCACGCATACAGCCCCGGCTCCCCTTCCTCCAACCACACAACCCTGACACACACAACACAACCCATGCAAACCCCCTGCCTTCTGTGTACACAGCCCCGGCTCCCCTTCCTCCAACCACACAACCCGGACACACACAACACAACCGCATGCAAACCCCCTGCCCCCTGTGTACACAGCCCCGGCTCCCCTTCCTCCAACCACACAACCCTGACACACACAACACAACCCATTCAACCCCCCGCCCCCTGCGCACACACAGCCCCGGCTCCCCTTCCTCCAACCACACAACCCCGACACACACAACACAACCCATGCAACCCCCCGCCCCCTGCGTGCACACAGCCCCGGCTCCCCTTCCTCCAACCACACAACCCTGACACACACAACACAACCCCATGCAAACCCCCTGCCCCCTGTGTACACAGCCCCGGCTCGCCTTCCTCCAACCACACAACCCTGACACACACAACACAACCCCATGCAAACCCCCTGCCCCCTGTGTACACAGCCCCGGCTCCCCTTCCTCCAACCACACAACCCTGACACACACAACACAACCCATTCAACCCCCCGCCCCCTGCGCACACACAGCCCCGGCTCCCCTTCCTCCAACCACACAACCCCGACACACACAACACAACCCCATGCAAACCCCCCCCGACCCCTGCGCACACACACAGCCCTGGCTCCCCTTCCTCCAACCACACAACCCTGACACACACAACACAACCCCATGCAACCCCCCGCCCCCTGCGTGCACACAGCCCCGGCTCCCCTTCCTCCAACCACACAACCCTGACACACACAACACAACGCCATGCAACCCCCCGCCCCCTGCGTGCACACAGCCCCGGCTCGCCTTCCTCTAACCACACAACCCTGACACACACAACACAACCCCATACAACTCCCCCACCCCCTGCACACACACAGCCCCGGCTCCCCTTCCTCCAACCACACAACCCTGACACACAAAACACAACCCCATGCAAACCCCCTGCCCCCTGTGTACACAGCCCCGGCTCCCCTTCCTCCAACCACACAACCCTGACACACACGACACACAACCCCATGCAACCCCCCCCCGCCCCCTGCGCACACACAGCCCCGGCTCCCCTTCCTCCAACTACACAACCCTGACACACACAACACAACCCCATGCAAAGCCCCCGCCCCCTGCGTGCACACAGCCCCGGCTCGCCTTCCTCCAACCACACAACCCTGACACACACAACACAACCCCATGCAAACCCCCTGCCCCCTGTGTACACAGCCCCGGCTCCCCTTCCTCCAACCACACAACCCTGACACACACAACACAACCCATGCAACCCCCCTGCCCCCTGCACGCACACAGCCCCGGCTCCCCTTCCTCCAACCACACAACCCTGACACACACAACACAACCCATGCAAACCCCCTGCCTCCTGTGTACACAGCCCTGGCTCCCCTTCCTCCAACCACACAACCCTGACACACACAACACAACCCATTCAACCCCCCGCCCCCTGCACGCACACAGCCCCGGCTCGCCTTCCTCCAACCACACAACCCTGACACACACAACACAACCCCATGCAAACCCCCTGCCCCCTGTGTACACAGCCCCGGCTCCCCTTCCTCCAACCACACAACCCTGACACACACAACACAACCCATGCAACCCCCCTGCCCCCTGCACGCACACAGCCCCGGCTCCCCTTCCTCCAACCACACAACCCTGACACACACAACACAACCCATGCAAACCCCCTGCCTCCTGTGTACACAGCCCTGGCTCCCCTTCCTCCAACCACACAACCCTGACACACACAACACAACCCCATGCAAACCCCCTGCCCCCTGTGTACACAGCCCCGGCTCGCCTTCCTCCAACCACACAACCCTGACACACACAACACAACCCCATGCAAACCCCCTGCCCCCTGTGTACACAGCCCCGGCTCCCCTTCCTCCAACCACACAACCCTGACACACACAACACAACCCATTCAACCCCCCGCCCCCTGCGCACACACAGCCCCGGCTCCCCTTCCTCCAACCACACAACCCCGACACACACAACACAACCCCATGCAAACCCCCCCCGACCCCTGCGCACACACACAGCCCTGGCTCCCCTTCCTCCAACCACACAACCCTGACACACACAACACAACCCCATGCAACCCCCCGCCCCCTGCGTGCACACAGCCCCGGCTCCCCTTCCTCCAACCACACAACCCTGACACACACAACACAACCCCATACAACTCCCCCACCCCCTGCACACACACAGCCCCGGCTCCCCTTCCTCCAACCACACAACCCTGACACACAAAACACAACCCCATGCAAACCCCCTGCCCCCTGTGTACACAGCCCCGGCTCCCCTTCCTCCAACCACACAACCCTGACACACACGACACACAACCCCATGCAACCCCCCCCCGCCCCCTGCGCACACACAGCCCCGGCTCCCCTTCCTCCAACTACACAACCCTGACACACACAACACAACCCCATGCAAAGCCCCCGCCCCCTGCGTGCACACAGCCCCGGCTCGCCTTCCTCCAACCACACAACCCTGACACACACAACACAACCCCATGCAAACCCCCTGCCCCCTGTGTACACAGCCCCGGCTCCCCTTCCTCCAACCACACAACCCTGACACACACAACACAACCCATGCAACCCCCCTGCCCCCTGCACGCACACAGCCCCGGCTCCCCTTCCTCCAACCACACAACCCTGACACACACAACACAACCCATGCAAACCCCCTGCCTCCTGTGTACACAGCCCTGGCTCCCCTTCCTCCAACCACACAACCCTGACACACACAACACAACCCATTCAACCCCCCGCCCCCTGCACGCACACAGCCCCGGCTCGCCTTCCTCCAACCACACAACCCTGACACACACAACACAACCCCATGCAAACCCCCTGCCCCCTGTGTACACAGCCCCGGCTCGCCTTCCTCCAACCACACAACCCTGACACACACAACACAACCCATTCAACCCCCCGCCCCCTGCACGCACACAGCCCCGGCTCGCCTTCCTCCAACCACACAACCCTGACACACACAACACAACCCATGCAAACCCCCTGCCCCCGGTGTACACAGCCCCGGCTCCCCTTCCTCCAACCACACAACCCTGACACACACAACACAACCCCATGCAAACCCCCCGCCCCCTGTGTACACAGCCCCGGCTCGCCTTCCTCCAACCACACAACCCTGACACACACAACACAACCCCATGCAACCCCGCCCCCCCGACCCCTGCGCACACACACAGCCCCGGCTCCCCTTCCTCCAACCACACAACCCTGACACACAGAACACAACCCCATGCAAACCCCCTGCCCCCTGTGTACACAGCCCCGGCTCCCCTTCCTCCAACCACACAACCCTGACACACACAACACAACCCATGCAACCCCCCGCCCCCTGCGTGCACACAGCCCCGGCTCGCCTTCCTCCAACCACACAACCCTGACACACACAACACAACCCATGCAAACCCCCTGCCCCCTGCACGCACACAGCCCCGGCTCCCCTTCCTCCAACCACACAACCCTGACACACACAACACAACCCATGCAAACCCCCTGCCTCCTGTGTACACAGCCCTGGCTCCCCTTCCTCCAACCACACAACCCTGACACACACAACACAACCCATTCAACCCCCCGCCCCCTGCACGCACACAGCCCCGGCTCGCCTTCCTCCAACCACACAACCCTGACACACACAACACAACCCCATGCAAACCCCCTGCCCCCTGTGTACACAGCCCCGGCTCGCCTTCCTCCAACCACACAACCCTGACACACACAACACAACCCATTCAACCCCCCGCCCCCTGTATGCACACAGCCCCGGCTCGCCTTCCTCCAACCACACAACCCTGACACACACAACACAACCCATGCAAACCCCCTGCCCCCGGTGTACACAGCCCCGGCTCCCCTTCCTCCAACCACACAACCCTGACACACACAACACAACCCCATGCAAACCCCCCGCCCCCTGTGTACACAGCCCCGGCTCGCCTTCCTCCAACCACACAACCCTGACACACACAACACAACCCCATGCAAACCCCCTGCCCCCTCTGTACACAGCCCCGGCTCCCCTTCCTCCAACCACACAACCCTGACACACACAACACAACCCCATGCAAACCCCCTGCCCCCTGTGTACACAGCCCCGGCTCGCCTTCCTCCAACCACACAACCCTGACACACACAACACAACCCCGTACAACTCCCCCAGCCCCCTGCACACACACAGCCCCGGCTCCCCTTCCTCCCACCACACAACCCTGACACACACAACACAACCCCATGCAACCCCCCGCCCCCTGCGTGCACACAGCCCCGGCTCGCCTTCCTCTAACCACACAACCCTGACACACACAACACAACCCCATGCAAACCCCCCGCCCCCTGCGCGCACTCCCAGCCCTCTGCACTCCCAGGCCCCAAGCAACACCCCCGCCCCCCAGGTATGTCCCCTCCTGCCCCAGGCAGCTGGAGCACTGTCTGTGCATTGCACCTTCAGAGGTGATGCTGCTTCCTTCCTGCCTGCTGCTAACCGCGCTCACCGCAGGCCCATGCGGGCCGCTTCCCAGGCTCCGTCCTGCAGAGCATGTGCCTCCCACCCCTGCACGGCAGCCCCGGTGTGGGAGCGCCCAGCGGGCTGCTGTTCCCTGCTGGGTCCCCCTGCTCCCGGGAGCTGAGGTGCAGACAGCTCTGAAGAGAAGGGGGGGCTGGGAGCCAGGACTCCTGGGTTCTATCTACAGCTCTGGGAGGGGAGTGGGTGTAGTGGGTTAGAGCAGCGGGGGAGCCAGGCCCCACCCCATAACAAGGAGAAGGCTAGTTACTGCCCGGGGCACGCAGCCTAAGGCCTGGAGGCCCGGAAAGCCCGTGGCAGTGCCCGCCTTTCCATAAGGGTGGGGGCCGGGGGGGTTATCACGGCGCCAGTGACCTCGTCACACTCCCCATGACGGGGTTGCTTGGCAGCTGAGTCAGCCTTTCCCAGCCCGGAGCCCGGGTGCCAGACAAACACCTGACGCTCACAGACTACAGCAAGCGCCCGGGGCAGGATCAAAGCCCCCCACCCCCGGCCGGAAACCGCCCCTGCAGCAGCCCCCGCTTCCCGGCACGGGGAGAGCAGCAGCTGCCGCGGGGCTGTGCTGATTCACCTCCCCACCGCAGGATTCATGCTCTCCCGGGGCCGGCGCGCCTCTTCCCCTGACTCCGGGAGTTCAGGCGGCGCCCCCGGGAGCAGGAGCCGGGCACCGGCGTGTGCCCAGTATAGCGCACACCTGGGGGTGTAACACCGACAGACCCCGGGTGTGCACACGCGCCTGCCGCCGTGCAGACACGCCCACGCGGATTCAGACCACCAGTGGGGCACGCTCAGCCGCACGCTCATACACACGTACAGCTGCAGCGGCGTGCCCACTTGTAGACACACACGTGTGAACACATGCACGTGTGCACGCACAAGCCACCTGCGCACCCCTAGCCGTGCGCTGTGCATACACAAACCCACAGCCCCGTGTGCTCACACACACACACACACTGCCAAGTTACAGATCCCCAACGGCCCCAGCACAGGCACCGCCCCGGCCCCTTGCACATCCCGGAGCGGAGCGGCTCCCCGAGGACGGGGCCGTGCAACGCTCGAGGGGTTAACAGCAAAGGAGCACGCGGGTCAATCAGCCGCCACATCCAGACTTCGGGGCATAAAGTTCAGCCGCGAAAGTCCCGGCAGGCGCCCGAGCGAGGGGCCGGGCTGCCCGGGGCGCCTGCTGCCGGCCGGGTGCCCAGCTCGGAGTCTAGCCCAGCTCTGGCGCCGCAGGGAGGACTTTGGTGCTGGATGCTGAGCTCCGACTCCTCGGCCTCTCGCTGGGTGCCGGCTCCGTCGCAGAGACACGTGTGCTCTGTGCACAGGCCCAGTCCCGGGCGGCCAGGCCTCCGCGGGCGTTACCAGCCTGGCCTGGCCCCGGCGGGCGCTGCTCAGAGAGCCCAGCAGGGCCAGGACTCTGGGGCGGGAGGGAGTCACTCCGGCCCCCCAGGTGTGATGTGAGCTCAGGCTGGCAAGCCGGTCGGCCAGGCGAGAGCCCCTGGCTAGCTCAGGCACCGCGCCGGGCGGCAGAGGGGCCCGGAGGCAGGAGAATCTCGCCAGGGTGGACGTGAGCAGGGAGCTACCGGAGGGCGATCCTGGGGCTGAGGCTCCGGCTGTCACTCAGGGCCGTGACGCTGGCGGGTGGGGGGGGGAGCAGCCGTAGTGAGTGAAGGAAGCTGGGGCAGCTCCCAAGGGGGGTGGCTGGGACCGGAAGCCGCCTGTCTAGCGCCATTCAGGGAAAGAGGAACTGGTGCAATGAAAGGGCTCCCACCTAGGAAACGCCCGAGATTATCACCTGTTCCCCATCCACATGGAAAGCCCCAAATTGCAGCTCCCGGGGCTCCGACACAGGAGATCTGTGGGCGGAGGGGGCGGGGGGGAGCTGCTGCTCAACCTCGCTGCTGCATTCACAGGCTGTCAAACCCCATCCGGCCGACAGCCACTTTCTCACCGTCTGTTGGGGAGCATCTTGAGGTCCCAGCCAAGATCAGGGCCCCGTTGCGCCGGCCGCTGCCCAGCCCCCAGCCGAGATCAGGGCCTCGTCGCGCCGGGCACAGCCCAGACCCCAACCAAGATCAGGGCCCCGTCGCGCCGGGCACAGCCCGGACCCCAACCGATATCAGGGCCCCGTCGCGCCGGGCGCCGTCCAGACCCCAACCGAGATCAGGGCCCCGTTGCGCCGGCCGCTGCCCAGCCCCCAGCCGAGATCAGGGCCTCGTCGCGCCGGGCACAGCCCAGACCCCAACCAAGATCAGGGCCCCGTCGCGCCGGGCACAGCCCGGACCCCAACCGATATCAGGGCCCCGTCGCGCCGGGCGCCGTCCAGACCCCAACCGAGATCAGGGCCCCGTCGCGCCGGGCGCCGCCCAGACCCCAACCGAGATCAGGGCCCCGTCACACCAGGCGCAGCCCAGACTCCAACTGAGATCAGGGCCCCGTCGGGCCGGGCACCGCCCAGACCCCGGCCAAGATCAGGGCCCCGCCGTGCCGGGCGCCGCCCAGACCCCGGCCGAGATCAGGGCCCCGTCGGGCCAGGCACCGCCCAGACCCTGGCCAAGATCAGGGTCCCGTTGCGCCGGGCGCTGCCCAGACCCCAGCCGAGATCAGGGCCCCATCACGCCGGGCGCCGCCCAGACCCCGGCCGAGATCAGGGCCCCATCACGCCGGGCGCTGCCCAGACCCCAGCCGAGATTAGGGCCCCGTCGCGCCGGGCGCCGCCCAGACTCCCATTGAGATCCAGGCCCCATGTCTCCAGGTGCCGCCCAGCCCAGGAGGGAGGCAGCCCCGCCCCCAGGTTGCTTCTGGTGTGACTAGATGCGGCGTCGTGATCCCCGTTGTACAGAGAGACAGAGAGAGTTTGGGCAGAGTTGAGAACTGAGTCCTGGTCTCCAGAGGCCCAGCCAAGCCCCCGCCCCCAGCCCTCTCCCTGCTCTCTGCACTCCCTCGTACCTACCCATCCCACAGCAACCCAGACACGCCTGGGACATGGGCACACAGAGGCGCCTAGCGGGGGGGAAAGCAACCAGGGCATGGACCCAGATATCTGTCACCGGCTCCTGGCAGGAATCCTCCGCCTGGGCTTTCCCCTGCCGTGGGGGGTGTGGAGGGGGCGCGGGCTGGCCCTGGGGCAGTGTTAGGGCAGGTTTCTCCATCCCCGATGCCAGGCTCCCTCCCCCATCGTGGGTGGCGATGGGCTCACACCCCCCTCCCCAGGGAAACGGCTGGGTCTCCGTCTGGCCCATGTCTGGGGCCCCGGGGCCCATAGACGCCCCCAGCTGGCAGTGAGGCGGGCGGGGGGGGGGTGGAGCAGCCCAGCAGGAGAGTCATCGGGACCCAGCGTGCCAGGGACTTTCTGTCCGCCCCCCTCCCCCCCGGGCTGATTGAAGGCGCATGTGCTGACCCAGCCGCCACGACAGCTCCCCACCCCCAGCCCCAATCTCTCTGCCAGACGCCCGGGGAGCCCTGGCTGCGGTTCCAGGCGCTAAATCCCCTTCGGTTCCACGCCCCACCCCCACCGCCCGGCCAGCGGTGCCAAGGCACTGAGTGTGTGGGGGGGGGTTAACCCTTCCCTGCCACAGCAAACAGACGGACGGACGGACAAACAGTGAGGAAAAGGGGCTTTAGACGGGCTCCCTATGGCTGAGCTGGGGGGCTCTGGGCTGGCACCCGGGGGCTCTGCGCTCCCCACGGACGCTCACTGGGGTTTCTGCGATGGGCGTTGCGGGGACGGTGACAGGTCACATCCACAGCCCCGCCAGGGAGAGTTACGGATGGGGGGGCCAGGCTGCGCCCCCAGAGTTCCCGTCCCAGCCAGGCTGGGGGCCAAGGGGCCGATACTCCAAACAGAGCTGAGGGTGGTGGTGGGGGCCGGGGGCCGGGGGAGGGGAGCGGGCACAGACCCCGACAGCAAAACCGGGCCTCTGGCTGGCTCAGGCCCATGGCCCAGCAGGGGAACAGGAAGCGCTGACCCCCCACAGGAGAGTCCTGGGGTGGGGGGGGCAGGGAGGAGATGGGGGCCGGGGCCGGATCTGTGTTACTAACGAACAGCCCCCCAGGGACCCAGCGGGAGGGGCACAGCCTCCCCCGGCCTCAGGAGAGCCCAGGCCGGCGCTTTGGAAGGACGGATCCCAACTCCCAGAAGAAAGGCTGTGACAGGCCGTGGGGCAGGCCCAAGGGAGATGCCTGCGCCCCAGCGACTGGGGGGGATGGGCAGACTCGGACCCCTGTAGCTCCCACGGGTCCCCCACCCGCGGGAGCTGGGCATGTCTCCGGGGAGCTCACCCTGCCCGTCTCTGTCAGACCCCAGGCCCTGAGCTCCCTGGGGCAGCACGGCTGAGCTGCGGGGACAGGGCCACGGGGTGGGAGGCAGGTCCCTTCCCGACAGGTCCCACCCTGCTCCCAGCCCCGGGCACGCGCCAGTCACCCCCGCGCTCGGGCTGGCTTCGGCGCTTACGTTTGCCATGGACAACGCTGTTCATTCCCTCCCACCGGGCCCCTTCGATGGGCCCCCGCCCCAGCCTCCCCCACGTTCTCAGAGCCAGGGCCACACAGCAGGCTGCCACGCCGGCTCGGTACCTGCTGCTCCCTCGGGTGCTCTGGCAGGTTGGCAGAAAATCCTGCTGCGATTTTCCAGCCGAGCAGACGTGGGCGACGGCGTCACGGAGGATGCAGCGTTTCGGTGACGTTTCTGCTTCCCCACCACCAAGCCCCCGGAACCCACATCCCCTTTCTGGGTTCAAAGCCGGAGACGCCAGGCGCCGGGGAATGGCTCGAACTGCCACGTATGGCCAAGCCTTTCCCCTCGTCCCTTTCTCCCCCCGCCACCGTCCACCAACACGGCGTGGCCGCGGAGCGACGCTGGCCCCAGGAGGCCCCAGACACTGTCTCCGGAGCCCGCCCCCCCGAAACTCTCCGCTCCCCGGCTCCAAAGCTTCAGCATCCTGGGCAGGGAACATTTATTTCCACTGATTTAGCCACCCCCAGGCAGCATTATTCTTAGCTGTACACGTAGCAAGATGTCTTGACTGAGATCAGGGCCCCGTCACGCCGGGCACTGCCCAGACCCCAGCCAAGATCAGGGCCCCGTCGCGCCGGACACTGCCCAGTCCCCGCCCGAGATCAGGGCCCCGTCGCGCCAGGCGCCGCCCAGACCCCAGCTGAGATCAGGGCCCCATCGCGCCGGACACTGCCCAGACCCCGGCCGAGATCAGGGCCCCGTCGGGCCGGGCGCTGCCCAGACCCCGGCTGAGATCAGGGCCCCGTCGCGCCGGACACTGCCCAGACCCCGGCCGAGATCAGGGCCCCGTCGTGCCGGGCGCTGCCCAGACCCCGGCCGAGATCAGGGCCCCGTCACGCCGGGCGCTGCCGAGACCCCAACCGAGATCAGGGCCCCGTCGGGCCGGGCGCTGCCCAGACCCCGGCCGAGATCAGGGCCCCGTCGGGCCGGGCGCCGCCCAGTCCCCAGCCGAGATCAGGGCCCCGTCGCGCCGGCCGCCGCCCAGACCCCAGCTGAGATCAGGGCCCCGTCGCGCCGGACACTGCCCAGACCCCGGCCGAGATCAGGGCCCCGTCGCGCCGGGCGCTGCACAGACCCCAGCTGAGATTAGGGCCCCGTCGCGCCGGGCGCTGCCGAGACCCCGGCCGAGATCAGGGCCCCGTCGCGCCGGACACTGCCCAGACCCCGGCCGAGATCAGGGCCCCGTCGCGCCGGACACTGCCCAGACCCCGGCCGAGATCAGGGCCCCGTCGCGCCGGGCGCTGCCCAGACCCCGGCCGAGATCAGGGCCCCGTCGGGCCGGGCGCCGCCCAGACCCCGGCCGAGATCAGGGCCCCGTCGCGCCGGGCGCCGCCCAGACCCCGGCCGAGATCAGGGCCCCGTCGTGCCGGCCGCCGCCCAGACCCCGGCCGAGATCAGGGCCCCGTCGTGCCGGGCGCTGCCCAGACCCCGGCCGAGATCAGGGCCCCGTCGGGCCGGACCCTGCCCAGACCCGGCGAGAGGTGGCCCGCCGTGCGGGGGACGGGGCAGGGAGGGAGGGACCCATCACCATCCCCTTTAGCAGACGGGGCGATGCAGCCGGGAGGGACTCGGAGATTCCCCGCCCCCGTGCCGGGGCGGAACCCAGGTGTCCGGACTGCCCCGGCCCCGCTCAGTCAACCAATGAGCCCCTGCGTGGGGCGGGGCCGCGGGCTGAGCGTGGGGGTCCCGAGGCGGGGGCGGTCCCTGCCCGGGCCCCCCGCCGCCGGGGAGCGGGGCTGGGCGGCTCCTCCCCCGTGCCCGCCCCTGCCGCACGTGTCCCAAGCGGCGGAGCAGCCGGAGCCGAGCGGAGCCCGGGACTGGGCAGGACCCGCGGCCGGTAAGGGACCCGCTTCCCCGGGCGGCTCGCCTCGGCCGCCCCCCTCTCCGCGACTGACCCGCCCCTCAGCCGCTCTGCCGGTCACTGTCCCCTCGGCGGGGGCGGGTCTGAGATCGGGCGGGATGTACAGCCCCGAGCACCCTGCTCCCTGGCTGGGGCGGGCCGGCGGCGCCCCCTCCCGGGAGACAAAGGGGGCGGGGGCCTGTTCCCAGATCCTGGGTGGGAGCTTGGCCCCGGTCCAGGCTAGGGTGCCCCCCCCCCCTCTGGCCGGGACTGCTCTGTGGCGTCGCCCTGCGGGGCTGAGGAACCACAGCACCTCCCCAGAGGTGGCTGCCCTGCGGGGGGGCAGAGGAGGGGAGTCCCGTGTCAGGTCGGGGGGGTCAGTGCACCCCTTGGGGATACCGAGACCCACGAGGCGGTTACGGGGTGTCTGCCTGGTGGGTGCAAAGCTGGGGGGGGCCCCCCGGGCCTGTGTGCGCCCGTGTTAACACGCACACGCGTGTTCCACGCTTCTCTGGCCTTGCGTGTCAGAGCTGTGCCAGGCAGGCGACCCCTCCCTGTCTGGGGGTACGCAGTGGGGTTCAGGGCATATAAACCCTGGCAGAGATCGGGGGGGACATGATCTCACATGACCCCCCCACACACACACACACACGCGTCGCCTCTGCCACTGGGCCCCGTTAGCGTCTGCCAGGGACCAGGCACCAGACGTGGCCTCAGTTTCCCCCCAGTCAGGGGCCGAGGGGCTCTGCTGTCCGGGACGTGCCCGTTGGGTCGGGACCTTGTTCAGCCGGGGACCCTGAGTCACACCCGCGGGGCGACCCCCTGGGAGCCTGGCTGGGACTTTCTGGGGCGGCGAGTGCCCGGCCCAGCCAGGTCCCCAGGCGCCTGCCTCGGGCGTCCAACGTGGCCCAGCCCCCACGTAGAGACTGGGCCTGACGGGACCGCCCAGCCGAGCTGGGGTGCTGCTGGGGGGGGCGAGGTGTGTCTGCACGGGGGCGTCAGCGCAGGCCTGGAACAGCTGGTGCGGCTGGGACTAAAGCAGGGGGCGGGGCGTTGCCAAAGGGGGGCGGGGCCATAGGCCAGGGGGGACACGAAAGGGGTTGCTGGGGGGGCTAGGGCCATAGCCCGGCGGGGTTGCTGTGTGCGTTGCTGGGCCTTTGGGGCCCAGAAAATCCTGTGCTTGCCCCGAAGCTCCGTCCTGGGGCCTCGGTCAGGCCGCACCCAGCTTGTGGGGCTCAGCACACGGGATTGGGGCGAGGATCCTGGCCCCTGGGGGGCGGGGATCTGCTTACGTAGGATTCTTTGCATCTGCTCCCCCCCCCCCCCCCCGGTGACGGGGCCCCGTGTCCTCAGCGAGGCCTGATGGACGGTCAGAGCAGAAACACCCCCCTCCCGCTCCAGCCCCCCCCCCCCAGCTCCAGGGCTCCCCCCACCCCCGCGCCACGGAGGCTTCCCAGCACGGTGAAGTCACCCGCCTCCGGCTGCACAGGGAACCCCTTCACGCCAATCGGCCGGTAACAATGCCGCCCTTCAGGGCGAGCGGGGGCGGCCAGCCGGTAGCTGCCGTGGGGTGAATGGGACGGGTGTGGGGGGGGTAATGTGGGAATCGATGCGGCCAGCCGGCCGGCTCGGCCACGGGGCTGTTCACTTAGGGGGGCTGGCCCTGATCCAGCCCCATTTGTGTGACGAGTTGAGGGGCCTCAGACCAGGGCCTAGAGACGAAAGCGGATAAAATGCCCCGGATCCGGCCCCCCCGAGCGACGGCCACAGAGACGGAGCTGCTTGGGGTGGGGGCTGGGCCTGTTCTCTGTCCCCCGGCTTGGACGCCCCCCACCCTGGCTTGCAGGGACCCGCCTGGCTGGTGTGGGGCTGGGCCACGGGTCTCTGAGCTGGTGAGCTGGGCACGTGAACGGCTGGTGAACTGGGCACGGTCCTTCCCCGCTGCCCTCCCTCGGTCCCCTCCCTTCCCACTCCCCGCTTGGCCTCCCATGTGCCCTCTCGGGGGACACAGCTCCGGCCCGGCCCCTAGGGCTGTGCAGTGTCTAGGCGACGGCGGGGGGCTGCCTGTCCGCTCGCTCGCGGCGGGAGGAGACCCCGGCGCCGCTCACGGGGGCTGCCTGACCTGCTGCGTCCCCACCGGGCTCCGACCCAAGCCAGGGCTCGGGGGTGGGGTGCCAGTGAGGGCAGGGGACAAGCCGAAGGGCTGCTGGGATCTGGGGGGCTCCGAGCGCCCAGCTCCCCCCGGGAACCAGCTGGGGGTCGTGCAATGGGCGGACTGCAGCTGATGGGAGAGATGGCGCCTTGCCCCTGCTGGGGCATCGGAGGGCAGGGCGACCAGGTCACGGGCCGAGCCAGGCTGGCCCCGGGCAGCTTGGCACTGGGCCCCTTGCCCTGCTGGGTTGCCCGTCCCGTGTGTTTGCCGGCCAGGGAAGATTTGCTGAGCCGGGCCCCAGCGCCTGGAGGCCGGAGCCCTGAGCCGCGCAGACCAGCCTGCGAGGGCAAGCGGCCGCTGCCCCGGGGCTGGCAGAGAAGGGCAGTGTGGGGCTAGGCGCCAGCATCCGTCCCCGGGGGCCGCTCTCGCTGTCATTACAGGCCCAGCACAGAGGCTGCCTTTGTTGCTTGGGGTTAATTGTCTAATTCTCCGGCCTGGGGGGATGCGGGGGAGGGAGGAGCGTCCGCTGCCAGATCTCCCCAGCGTGCTCCGGGGGATCCCCGTCCGAGGGGCCCTCGATCTGCCCCCCGTCGGGGCCTTCACTTTCCAGGGGGGGCGCGCTGGGCATCGGCTCGTCTCCTGGGCCCCCGCTGGCTGGGGGCGTCAAGGGAGCTAGATTGAAATATGAAAATAATCGCCCAAGGAATCCGTGTGTGTGTGTGTGTGTGGCTCTGTGCACATGGTGTGTGGGCTGTGCACACGCATGGCTCTGTGTGCATGATGTGTGCCAGTGTGTGCGTGCCTGGTGTGAGCGCACGGCCCGGTGCCTGCCTGGTGTGAGCGCACGGCCCGGTGCGCATACACAGTGTCTGTATTTTATGGACTTGTGTCTGCACATGTGGGTATCTGTGTCTCTCTGGGTGTGCATGTTAGTGCCGGGGTGTTCTGCCCTGCAGCGTGTGAGGCCGGGCTGAGCGTGAGCCCATGGGGGCTGCATTACACGTGGGTGCGTTGGCCCATCGCCCGGCAGGCGGCGTGCGCTCACACTCACCCAGCTCCCCGGGCCACTCTGCCGGGGCAGTTTCCTCACTCATCCTGTCCCATCCCCTCAGCACCCGAGTTGTGCAAGAGAGTAACGGCCACCACGACAGTTAGAGCAACGCCTGGCCGGCCGGGGCTCCCCAAGTCACACTGTCACACACTCGCCTGCTCACACACACGCCTCTCTCACAGACACTCCGGCTGGCGCGGCCCTCCCTCCCCCAAGCTCACACTCACGGGCTGACATCGCCCCCTTCCCCCTGTTCCTTGCCCCGCTCACCCCCCGCCTCGGTGACTCACCAGCCCCAAAGCCCGGGGCTGGGATGTGCCTGGATCAGACTCCGGCTCCCCCCCAGGCGCCCGGGGTGGGGAGACGATTCCCAGCCAGGTGCCCCCAGCGCAGACGGGGCCCGGCCAAGCAGCGCGGCAGGAACCTGGCGGCTCCCAGCGCCTCCCGCGCCACGGGAGTCACTGCAGACACCCGGCTCTGTGTGTGCGTGTGTGTGTGTGTGTATGTGGATGCCGCTGTGTGCGTGCGTGCGATTGCCTGCACACATCTGGGCACCAGGCCCTGGCCAGCCGTCTGGCATCTCCATCCCCACGGCACCCGGAAGCGTTTCCCGTCTCCCCTTGGGTGGCGCTTCGGGGGCCCAGTGACCGGGCAGCCCCCTCCCGTTCCCCCCGGCGGGTGGGCGTCTCCCGGTGCTGGGGCAGATTCCAGGTTAGGATGGCGGAGGGTCAAAGCAGCCAGAGGGGGACGGGCTGGGCCCTGGAGTTGGTGAAGAACTGAGGGCTGGGGGCTGGCTACGGGCTGGGAGGAGACCCGGGTCAGATCGGATTGGGGTGGGGGGGGGGGGGGGGGCTTCTCTGCCTGGGAGAAAATCGATTGTTACGGGAATTGTACATTTTGTTTGTGTGTCGGGGAAGGGGGCAGAGGGACATGTGGTGGGGGGGGCACATGGGAGACCGTGTGTATGTGATAGGGGTGGGAATACAGGGGTGTGTGTAGCTGGATGGACCTGGAGCAGCATCCCTGGCTCCCCCCTGCTTCCCCCACCCCACCCCGCCTCCCCTGGCGAGTCTCAGCCTCGCAGGTCATGTTGATTCTGGTCCCTACAGCTTGGATTTGTAACTGAACAGCTGCCAGAGCGTGGGTGTATGGGGGGCAGGGCTGGGCTAGCGGGGGGCTGTGGGTCGGGAGTGAGGGGCATGGGCAGAGCTGTGGGGCAGGGCTGGGCTAGCGGGGGGCTGTGGGTCGGGAGTGAGGGGCATGGGCAGAGCTGGGGGGCAGGGCTGGGCTAGCGGGGGGCTGCAGGTTGGGAGTGAGGGGCAGCGCTGGGGTGGGGGGAGCTCACTTGATACCTGCCTGTCACTGCGAAAGCTTCGCCGTCCTGAACCCCATGATCCCCGTGGGCGGGGGGGGCCGCTCCAGGGACTTCGCAGCTCCGTTCCTGCTGCGCCCGGCTCTGGAGAAGCCGAGGCCCCGGGGAAGGGCCCTGGACCCGTTCGGAGGGTTCTGCGGGGCCGGCCAGTCGCCCCGAGAGACCTGCGGGGAGGCTCTTGTCTGGGCCCAGCTGTTTCCTTCCCTGCCATGGAAACCCCGAGCGAGGGCAGGGCCCTGCCAGCTCCCTGCTCTGCCCCGGCGGGTCCCTGAGGTTCTGTGGGGCTCCGGCTCCGGATGACGGCCCGAGGTAGGACAGGCCCCTTCCCTTCTTGCCTGCCCGTCTCCGAGTCTGGCTGCTGGGGGTGCTGGGAGCCCAGAGACCCTGGCGATGGGCTAGGATGCCCCCAGGTGCCATGGGGAGGGCTCTTGCAGCTGGAGGGGGCAGGTAGCTCCCCCCGGGTTGTGCTTATCTCTGGGAACAGGGGCACTGGTGGATGAACCAGACCGCTGGGCTCTGCAGCTGCATGTACCCCATTGCGGGGGGGGGGGGGGAGTTGTGTCACTTGCACACTTGTGCAGACACACCCACATGCGCACACCCTCAGCCATGCACACACCCATGCACACACACGTGCAGGTATTCTTGCCACTGGGCTCACTCACACTCACGTGCTCACACACGCGTCACACACGCGTCACACACACGTCACACACACGTGTGTCACACGAGGCTGCTCTCGCAGGGCTGGCTGGGAGCTGAGCAGCATTTTCGTGAGCTGTGGCCGGGGGGTGGGGGGTGGGGGGATTTTTCAGGCAGGCCAGGACGTGCTGCCCTCTGCCCCACGGTACCACCTTGGCCTCCCCGCAGTTACGCCGGTCTAATCCCCCCAGCGCCGCGCTGGGCACCGCTCGGGAGGTGTCCTGGCTCCCGGCTGCTGCTGGCTTCCAAGGCACAGAGAGACCCACACGCGCCCCGGACCCGCTGGCCTGCCCCGCTCGAGCGTGCTGCCAGGGGTCCCTGGCTGTTGGCTGGGCTGTGGTTCCGTGAAACACCAGGGCCTGGGGGTGTCTGCCCCAGAGAGCTTGGCTGGGGGGCGCCCACCCCAGCCCCATGCTCAGCACCCAGAGAGCCAAGCCCCTGCAGTGATTTGGATACAGAAATCCCCCTCCCCACCCAGCACAGGCTGCGCTGGGAGCCTGATCCTGCCCCACGGCCCAGCCCTGCCCTGCCCCCAGTCTGTTTCCACCGTGCGCTGAGTTCGTTATGTTCGCCGCTCGTCAGGAGCTGATCCAATTTGCGCTGTGGCTGAGTCGCTGCCCGCGGGGCTGGTGATGTCTGCCCGGGCCGGGAACAAGGCCCCCGTGTGTGAGAGCCGCACGCTGTGGGCAGGGCCTGCCCGACCCCTCCACTGGGTCTCCAGCAGCTGCCTCGCGGAGCCTGGCCTGGCCTCGGCCCCCGGGCACTCAGGATTAAGGCTGAAGCAGACCAAAGATAGCCCCTAAAGCCGCGTGGGCCGGGGCCTCCGGGCTGCACTTCCTGGGGAGACGCCCGGGTCACACCCCCACCAGGGTGCATGGCTGCACCGAGACACCGGGCCGGCTCTTCACAAGCTCCGGGAGGAGTCAGGGGAGCCCCCATGTCTGGGAAATACCCCCCCTCCCCAGCCCCCACATCCAGCAACCACCTGGAGACCTGAGGGGCTGGCTCCTGGGCCAACCCCCATCCCACTGAAGCTGGGGAAGGGGACTGGGGTCCCAGCCCCGGGGGCAGGGGGGCTACTTAGCCCTGCCCTGACTGCACCCCCATAGCCTGTCCCCTGTGTGTCTCATCCAAACGTGAGCTTCCGGGGGCAGGCGCTGTTCTGTGTCTGCCCTGGCCAAGGCCTCTGCCCCAGGGTACCCGCTGCGCTGGGAGGCAGGAGACATCCCTGGCTATGGAGCTTGCCAAAGGGGCGCAGGGTCACTGCCCTTCACTCCTGGCTAGAGCGGAGGCAGGTGAAACGGGGGTTAGAGCCCTTTGGGGCCCGAGCGAGCTCCCCCGCAGCCTCCCTGTGTGACCGGGAGCCAGTCCCAGCCTCGCGGGGTCTCCCAGCTGCCCGGTGGGGCTAACAGCCAGCCTGCCGCTCTGGGCTCCCAGCCTCAGTACAGTGGGCGGACGGATGGATTGGAAAGGGCAGTTCTGGATTATTACAGCCAGGCCCCCGGCGCAAGGCGCTGCACGTGTGTCTGTGATGAGGAGATGGTCCTGGTGTGCTCACAGTACACAGGGAAAGGAGAGAGAAATCCCCATGCTTGGGCTGGGAGGCTGCAGCCGAACAACTTTATTGCTTTGAGTTCAGAACAAGGACACGTGAGAACCCAGGCCAGAGAGAGAGAAAACAGGCTGCTCCCTAGGGAGCCCGGCCCCACTCCCCCACCTAGCTGTAGGCGGGTTCTTCCACAGCCCTGTAGCCTGCAAGGAGGGCCAGCAGCCCCACTCCCCCCCCCGCCCCCCCAAAGCGATAGCGGGCAATTGCAGCACGGTCCAGGGGGGCACCCTAGGTCCCTGCCCTGGAGAACCTGCAATTGGCTGCTGAAGGCAGGATACTGGCACCGGGCATCAGGTGCGCCCCGGTACAGCTGCCAACAGCACGCTGGTGCCAGGGCACCTTTCACACCAGGCCAGCGGGGAATCACCCCACAGCCCCAGCCTCTCCCATTGAGGGGTTCCCCTTCCCTCCTGCCCCAGGGATCCCTGACAACACCCCCCAGCCCCTGCTGGGCGCCTGGCCAGTCTGTGTCATCACCTCCAAGGGAGAATTTGCCTCTGTATTTCCTGTGAGGCTCCCCGCGCCATCCCCCACCTGACAGCGGGGCAGCATGGGGGGGGGGGGGCAGGGGAGGCTCCCCCACACCTCCTGGCCAGGAGAACGTTGGCCCCTGGGGGAGAGGGGGCCCTGGGAGGGGGAAGGGCAGGGTCACTGGAGAAAGGGGGATGCTGGAGTCCTGGGGTGGGGGGGTCCTGGGGGGTGCTAAGGGTTTTGCGTATTTACCCGGCTATACAAATCATGGAATGAGGCCATTTGTATATATTTGGGTCATTTAAGCTGGTGGCATTCCAGGCGCGGGGGGAGTGGGGGGCACTGGAGCATGTTGGTGGTGTGGGGAGGGG
Organism: Macrochelys suwanniensis; assembly: GCA_033296515.1. Taxonomy (NCBI): domain Eukaryota; kingdom Metazoa; phylum Chordata; order Testudines; family Chelydridae; genus Macrochelys; species Macrochelys suwanniensis. The sequence goes on from CM065793.1 coordinate 19,646,023, forward strand.
GGCAGACCAGGAATGTTGGGGGGCTACTGGGGATTGGGTGCTGGAGACCCTAGTGTGGCAGGGGAACCGGGATGGGTGCAGGTGTTTCTGGGGGGTTGGCTGGAGCTGGAGAGTATGGGGCCCCCAGGAGGGGGGAGGTGGGTGCTGGGGTGTCGGGGGGGGGGTTGTTGGGTGTCTGGAAGGGGGTTGGGTGTCTGGGGGGGTCAGTGGGTGGCTGCGGGGTGCTGGAAGGGGGTGGGGGGTGCAGGAGGTATCAGGGGGCGTCAGTGGGTGCTGGAGGTGTTGGGGGAGTCGGGGGGTGCTGGAAGGGGTCGGTGGGTGCTGGAGGTGTCGGGGGGTTGGGGGGTGCTGGAGGTGTCGGGGGAGTCGGGGGGTGCTGGTTGGGGGGTGCTGGAAGGGGGGTCGGTGGGTGCTGGAAGGGGTCAGTGGGTGCTGGAGGTGTCGGGGGAGTCGGGGGGTGCTGGTTGGGGGGTGCTGGAAGGGGTCGGGGGGTGCTGGCGGTGTCAGGGGAGTCAGGGGGTGCTGGAAGGGGGGTTGGGGGGTGCTGGAGGTGTCGGGGGGTTGGGGGGTGCTGGAAGGGGGGTGCTGGAAGGGGTCGGGGGGTGCTGGAAGGGGTCGGGGGGTGCTGGCGGTGTCGGGGGGTGCTGGAAGGGGGGTCGGTGGGTGCTGGAGGTGTCGGGGGAGTCGGGGGGTGCTGGTCGGTGGGTGCTGGAAGGGGTCGGGGGGTGCTGGAGGTGTCGGGGGGTTGGGGGGTGCTGGAAGGGGGGTGCTGGAAGGGGGGTCGGGGGGTGCTGGAAGGGGTCGGGGGGTGCTGGCGGTGTCGGGGGAGTCGGGGGGTGCTGGTTGGGGGGTGCTGGAAGGGGGGTCGGTGGGTGCTGGCGGTGTCGGGGGGTTGGGGGGTGCTGGTTGGGGGGTGCTGGAAGGGGTCGGGGGGTGCTGGCGGTGTCGGGGGGTGCTGGAAGGGGTCGGGGGGTGCTGGAGGTGTCGGGGGGTTGGGGGGTGCTGGAAGGGGTCGGGGGGTGCTGGAAGGGGTCGGTGGGTGCTGGCGGTGTCGGGGGGTGCTGGAAGGGGGGTTGGGGGGTGCTGGAGGTGTCGGGGGGTCGGTGGGTGCTGGTTGGGGGGTGCTGGAAGGGGTCGGTGGGTGCTGGCGGTGTCGGTGGGTGCTGGAAGGGGGGTCGGTGGGTGCTGGCGGTGTCGGGGGGTTGGGGGGTGCTGGAAGGGGGGTTGGGGGGTGCTGGAGGTGTCGGGGGGTCGGTGGGTGCTGGTTGGGGGGTGCTGGAAGGGGTCGGGGGGTGCTGGCGGTGTCGGGGGGTGCTGGAAGGGGGGTTGGGGGGTGCTGGAGGTGTCGGGGGGTCGGTGGGTGCTGGTTGGGGGGTGCTGGAAGGGGTCGGGGGGTGCTGGCGGTGTCGGGGGGTGCTGGAAGGGGGGTTGCGGGGTGCTGGAGGTGTCGGGGGGTCGGTGGGTGCTGGTTGGGGGGTGCTGGAAGGGGTCGGTGGGTGCTGGCGGTGTCGGTGGGTGCTGGAAGGGGGGTCGGTGGGTGCTGGCGGTGTCGGGGGGTGCTGGAAGGGGGGTTGGGGGGTGCTGGAGGTGTCGGGGGGTCGGTGGGTGCTGGTTGGGGGGTGCTGGAAGGGGGTCGGGGGGTGCTGGCGGTGTCGGGGGGTGCTGGAAGGGGGGTTGGGGGGTGCTGGAGGTGTCGGGGGGTCGGTGGGTGCTGGTTGGGGGGTGCTGGAAGGGGTCGGGGGGTGCTGGCGGTGTCGGGGGGTGCTGGAAGGGGGGTTGCGGGGTGCTGGGGTCCTTGGGGGGCAGCCTGGCGTAGTTGGCCGCAGGGCTGGGGGGGACCCTGGGCCGATCTCGCCCCACCCCGCCGATTTTCACCGCCCCGCCCCGCCGCCGAGCGCCGCGCCCCGCGCAGCCAGGGCAGGGCAGGTTCGCCCCGCACCGGGCACCGGGACGGAGCTGGGCGCGGAGCCGCGTCCCCCGAGCGCGGCCCGGCCGGCGGCGGGTGCTGGGGGCCGGGGCCGGGCTCCTCCCGCCGGGGGCGCAGCCAGAGCCCGCGGGAACAGAGGTGACGAATCGCTCCGGCTGCGCCCTGGCCACGTCCCCGCGGCGCGGCCGGCGGGAGGGAGCCGGAGCCGGAGCCGGAGCCGGAGCGCGGCGGCCCCGCGTGAGTAGCCGGGCGGGGTGCGGCCGGGGCCGGGGGGCCGGTGGGGCTGGACCCGCAGCAGCCCCGGGCTCCGCCTGCCCCCTCCAGGGAACCCCTGTCTGGGACCCGCTCGGGGGTCAGGCCGGGGGGCTGGCTGGCTCAGTGGGGCGGGGGGGGGGCCTTTCCCCCCTAGGGGGCGCCCCATGCCGGGGGGCTGGCTGGCTCAGTGGGGCGGGGGGGGGCTTTCCCCCCTAGGGGGCGCCCCATGCCGGGGGGCTGGCTGGCTCAGTGGGGCTGGGGGGGGGGCTTTCCCCGCTAGGGGGCGCCCCATGCCGGGGGGCGGGCTGGCTGGCTCAGTGGGGCGGGGGGGGGGCTTTCCCCCCTAGGGGGCGCCCCATGCCGGGGGGCTGGCTGGCTCAGTGGGGCTGGGGGGTCTTTCCCCGCTAGGGGGCGCCCCATGCCGGGGGGCTGGCTGGCTCAGTGGGGCGGGGGACGGGGCTTTCCCCGCTAGGGGGTGCCCCATGCCGGGGGGCTGAGTGGGGCGTGGGGGGGGCCTTTCCCCCCCAGCAGGGTCTGGAGAACCGTAGCCCAAAGTTGTACCCGTCTGGCCATTCGCTTGGCGCTGTGTGAAGCGAGTTTGCTGGGTCTCAAGCCCCGGTTTCCCTTGGGGCAGGTGCCCCCAATCCGCTCCCCCCATGTCCCTGTGGCCATTCCTGCAGCAGGGAGGCTGGGGCGTGAACAGCCCCCCCCCCCCCCCCCCCCCCCCGCGTATCTCCAGGGGTGGGGGTGGAACCGCACCGGATCTGGGGCCCGGAGGCAGAACTGCCCCCTCACCAGGGCCAAATCCATGTACGGGAATTGCTGCCTCCTGCCTGTGACGTGTGCTCTGCCCAGGCAGCCCTGGGGGTACCACAGCACCCGCGGAAGTCACCTCAACCCCCTTGGCCTCCTGGGGTGAATCCCCCCCCCGTATTCCCCAACCCACAGGGGCAGGGCTCTGGGGAGGCTGAGGACACAGGTGAGCCCCTCCTGGTCTGTGGCTAGACCTCCCCCCCGCCCCCAGCCTCTGCCCAAACCCCTGGCCCACCCTCTCCCCACCAGGGCCCTGGGGAAGGACCAGGAACCGCAGCCCTCAGAGGAGTGCTGCTCACAGGCCCGTCCCTGGGCTCCCACTGGGCTTCTTCCCTGGGGCTGCCGTTGTACCCCCAGGGCTGCTCCAGCAGAGCTCCCTGCAGGGCACTGGGGTCCGGCATGGGGAGCCCCTCTCCGGCACGGGGGGAATGGCTGGGCTGGTGCCAAATTGGGGGGTGGAGGGGAGACTGGCAGAGAGGAATGCGAGACCTTGACGAGCTCAGGGGCGGGGGGACCGTGGTGACTGTGAGTCTGTGGCAGAGACAGGAAAAGAACCCAGGAGTCCTGGCTCCCAGCCCTCCCTGCTGTAACCACTCGACCTCCCTCCTTCGTGGTTCTGCCTTAGCACAGGGCATTGAAAAGTGCAGCTATTCTAACCTGGTTCAGGATTTGGTTCTGAGTCATCTCTATCCTGCGGTAGACCAGGCCATGCACCCTTCCCCCTCACCCCCCCAGCCGCGCCAGGAGCTGTATCCTGCAGTGTGGGGGAGAAGTGCTTCACGGCATCCGCTACAGCCCAGACTGAGATTGATGGCAACTGTTGATAGCGGGGGGAAGAGGTTCTGGTACTGAGCAGCGGGGTTCAGGGCACATACACCCTGGGAAACGTGCCTTGCTTCTGGGCCCCCATTGGGCCAGGTGGGGATGAACCAGAGGAGCTAAAGGAGATGAGACTTTTTGGGTCCCACCCGCCGGCTCACAGCCGCTGGGCTGATGAGGAGGGTGAAAGTCTTGGGGAAGGAGAACCTCCAACTGGAGCGGCGGGACATGATCCCGACCGAGGTGGGAGGTGGTGGTGTCCTCTCGCGCCGAGGACACCCCTCCGGCAAGACATGGAGACCGCTCGTGTGCAGTGCTGGGGGTCGTGGTCCAGTCCACGGAGGTGTCAGTGACATAAGGAAGGACAGGGGAGAGGTCCTGGGGGCCTTTTGGGAAAGGAGGCGCCACCTAAACCACAACAGAACCAGATCGGTGGCCTGGGAAATTAAAAAGGTCGTGGAGCAGTTTTGAAATGAAGCTGGGGGCAGGCGCAGGGCAGCACACGGTTCGGACAGAGCCATCCCTTAGGGGAGGATTTAGTCAAGGGGATTCTCTATTTCCTAGTAACGAGGAGAGGGTAGAAGTTGAGGAAGTGCAGGTAGGAGGAGAAGAGAAACAGTCAAACGAAAACCAGGCCCAGTCCGTTACATCCCGTGAAGGCAGACGCCGAAATATGGACACATTTTAGAGATGCTTGTGTGCAAGTGATAGAATTCTAAATACAGGCAGCACAGACCCTCGGAGGAACAATGATAATCACGGGGCCATGGGAACACCAGGGTACAAATAGATCGGAATGACAGAGCAGGCTTCATGTCTAGTTGGCAGCTGGTATCAAGCGGAGTACCCCAGGGGTTGGTCCTGGGGCCGGTTTTGTTCAACAGCTTCATTAATGATCTGGAGGATGGGATGGATTGCACCCTCAGCAAGTTTTCGGGTGACACTAAGCTAGGGGGAGAGGTAGATACGCTGGAGGGTAGGGATAGGGTCCAGAGTGACCTAGACAAACTGGAGGATTGGGCCAAAAGAAATCTGATGAGGTTCAACAAGGACAAGTGCAGAATCCTGCACTTAGGACAGAAGATTCCCATGCACTGCTACAGACTAGAGATTGAGGGGCTAGGCAGCAGTTCTGCAGAAAAGGACCGAGGGGTTACAGTGGATAAGAAGCTGGATATGAGTCAGCAGTGTGCCCTTGTTTCCAAGAAGGCCAATGGCATATTGGGCTGTATGAGTAGGAGCATTGCCAGGAGATAGAGGGAAGTGATTAGTCCCCTCTATTTGGCACTGGTGAGGCCACATCTGGAGTATTGTGTCCAGATTTGGCCCCCCCACTACAAAGGGATGTGGACAAATTGGAGAGAGTCCAGCGGAGGGCAACAAAAATGATTAGGGGCCTGGGGCACATGATTTATGAGGAGAGGCTGAGGGAACTGGGATTATTTAGTCTGCAGAAGAGAAAAGTGAGGGGGGTTTCATAGCAGCCTTCAACTACCTGAAAGGGGGTTCCAAAGAGGATGGATCTAGACTGTTCTCAGTGGTGGCAGATGACAGAACAAGGAGCAATGGTCTCAAGTTGCAGTGGGGGAGGTCTAGGTTGGATATTAGGAAACACTATTTCACGAGGAGGGTGGTGAAGCACTGGAATGGGTTACCTAGGGAGGTGGTGGAATCTCCATCCTTAGAGGTTTTTAAGGCCCGTCTTGACAAAGCCCTGGCTGGGATGATTTAGTTGGAGATTGGTCCTGCTTTGAGTAGGGGATTGGCCTAGATGACCTCCTGAGGTCTCTTCCAATCCTAATCTTCTATGATTCTATGTGTGGCTCTATATGTGAATGAAAGCATAGAGTCAAATATTGAGTAAAACTTTTACATGAATCTTACGGTACCATAGAACCTCTCTGGATAGAAATACCCTGCTTGGATAATAAGAGTCTAGCAGTAGGGACGTACTGCCGACCACCTGACCCAGATGGTGCCGGTGACTGAAATGCCCAGGGAGAGTAGAGAGGCTACAGAAATAGAAAACTCAGAAATAATGAGGGATTTCAACTATCCCCATCTGGACTGGGAACATCACCTCAGGATGGGATACAGAGATAAAATTTCTAGACCCCGTTAATGACTGCTTCTTGGAGCAACTCGTCCTGGAACCCACCGGGGGAGGCAATTCTTCATTTAGTCCTAAGTGGTGCACAGGATCTTGTCAAAGAGGTGAACGTAGCTGAACGGCTTGGTAATAGCAACCACGATGTAATTAAATTTAACATCCTGGCAAGGGGGGAAATACCCCCAAAAAACCACCGCAGTAGCATTTGACTTCAAAAAGGGGAACTACACAAAATTGAAGATGCTAGCGAAAAGGAAATGAAAAGAAACAGTCCAAGAATGAAATGCCTGCAAGCTGCATGGAAACGTCTTAAAATCACCATAACAGAGACTCAAACGAGAGAGAGATGCAGCCCAAATAAAAAAATAGTCAGGGGACCAAATAAATGTCACCGTGGGTAAACAACAGAGTAAAAGAGGTGGTTAGAGGCAAAGAGGCAGCCTTTAAAAATTGGAAGTCAAATCCTACCGAGGAAAATAGAAAGGAGCATTGTCACGGAGTGTGGGGGAGTCAGGTCCTGCACCCCTCTTCCCGGGATTCAATGTGACTCTCAGCCAGCCAGTAGAACAGAAGGTTTATTAGGGTTTCCAGGAAAGAGTCCTTACAGACCTTGTAAGTATGACCAGGACCCCTCAGCTGGGCCCTTCTGGGGGGCAGGGAGCTTAGACCCCAGCTCTGGGGCTCCCTGCGTTTCACCACCCAGCTCCAAACTGACAAACAACCAGCCAAACCTCCAGCAGGCTCTTCCCCTCCCCCGGGGCCCTTCCTCTAGCCTTTTACCATTCTCCCAGCCAAAGGTGTCACCTCCCAACCCCCCTCCTGGCTCATGTTACAGCCCCAGGTAAAGTCTCGCATTCCCAATGCAGCAGGTCCCAGGGAACCTCCCCCGCAAGCCTCTCAGGTCAAATCCATCTCGCTCCCTACTCCGTCACAAGCATGAACTCAGACAAGTCAACAAGTGTCCAAGTATAATCAGGCCGGCCAAAAAAGAGTTTGAAGAGCGACTAGCAAAAGACACAGAAACTGACAGCAATTTTTAAAAAATACATTAGCAGCAGGAAGCTGAGAAACTGTCAGTGTGGCCACTGGGTGATCAAGGTGCTAAAGGAGCCCTCGAGTCTGTTGCAGAGAAGCTACATGAATTCTTTGCATGGGTCTTCACTGCAGAGGATGTGAGGGAGACTCTCACATCTGAGCTGTTCTGTTTAGGTGACGGATCTGAAGAGCTGTCCCAGACTGAGGTGTCAGGAGAGGAGGTTTTGAAACAACTTGATATATTAGACAGTAATAAGTCACCAGGACCAGAAAGTATCACCCAAGAGTTCTGAAGGAACCTCCAATATGAAACCGCAGAGCTACTAACTGTGGTGTGTATAGGGCGACCAGACAGCAAGTGTGAAAAATCAGGACAGGGAATGGGGGGTAATAGGCGCCTATATAAGACAAAGCCCCAAATATCGGGACCGTCCCTATAATATTGGGACATCTGGTCACCCTAGGTGTGTAACCTCTGGCTTAAATCAGCCTCTGGACCAGATGCCTGGAGGAGAGCTACTGTGATGCGGATTTGTAAAAAAAGGCTCCAGAGGCAATCCTGGCAATTCCAGGCTGGTAAGTCTGACTTCAGTACCAGGCAAATTGGTTGAGGCTCTAGCAAAGAACCAAATGATGAGGCACATAGATGAACTCAGTATGTTGGAGAAGAGTTAAGACGGGAAATCACGCCTCACCAATCTATTTGAATTCTTTGAGGGGGTCAGGAAATGTGGACAAGGGGGATCCAGCGGATAGAGTGTACTTGTGCTTTCAAAAAGCCTTTCACAAGGTCCCTTATCTAAGCTTCTGAAGCAAAGTGAGCTGTCCTGGGATAAGGGGGAAGGTCCTCTCATGGATCAGTAACTGGTTAAAAGATGGGAAACAAAAGGTAGGAATAAATGGTCGGTTTTCACGGAGGGGAGAGGTAAATAGTGGTGTCCCCCAGGGGTCTGTACTGGGACCAGGGCTGTTCAACATAGCCATAAATGATTTGAAAGAACATGTAAACCGTGATTGGCAAAGTTTGCAGATGACACAAAATTACTGAAGATAGTTCAGTCCAAAGCAGACTGTGAAGAGCTACAAAAGGGATCTCACAAAACTGGGTGACTGGTAGATGAGCTTCAGTCCTGATAAAAGCAACGAGGATCCTTGTGGCACCGTAGAGACTAACACATTCATTTGGGCAGAAGCTTCCGTGGGCTAGAGCCCACTTCCTCAGATGCCTGGAGTGGAAGATACAGTAGGCAGGTACAAATACACAGCACAGGAAAAGATGGGAGTTGCCGTACCGAGTGTGGGGGTCAGTCTAACGAGACAATTCAGTGAGGGTGAATGTGGCCCATTCCCAACAGCTGACCAGAAGGGGTGAATGTCAACAGAGGGAAGATTATTTCCTGTCGTGCTAAGGAGGCCAATTGCTCTGACCCTGTCTCGCTGTTCTTACGGGCTCTGCCCAGACCCCAGCCGAGATCCGGGCCCCATTGTTCCGGGTGTGCGCAGACCCTCAGGGAGAAACGACCCCCGCCCTGAAGAGCTCACAGGCTAAGTAGATGGGGGGAGGGGAAGAGGTTCAGAGAGGGGCAGGGACCCGCCCAAGGTCAATGGCGCAGCTGGGACTAGAACCCAGGTGTCCTGACTCCCGGCCCATCCCCCCTCCCCGCCTGGTGCGCTCTGGACGAGGGACCCTGTCCCGGACGGAAAAGCTCCTCCCGGCACTGGGGTCACCAGCCCAGCTCTGGTGCAGGGGACGAAGAACCCGGCCCCTTACGGGAACGGAGCAGTGGGGCGTGTGACCAGCCGAGCGTCACTGTGATTGGGGGCGGGGGCGCACAGCTCCACCATCGCCCCCCCTCCCCACTCGTGCATGGGTTGGCAGGAGGCGGGGCCGAGTGTACGGCACACGGAGCTGGACAGGGAGTCCCTGCTGCGGGGGACGAGACCCGCGCTGGGACAGGAAGTTCCGGTAGCAAAGGCAAACGGGCGTCCCGCGGGGGCGACGGGACTGTCATTCCGGTCCCAGCGGAGGGAAGGAAACTCATGGTACCCAGTGGGGCTGTTACCCTGCGGGACTCGCCTCCGCAGGGCGATGCTCTCCGAGTGAGGGACTCCGTGAGTTCGGGCAGGTGAGGTGTTCATGTGCTCTCCGCCTCCTTTCCCCGCCTGGGGTGGAGCTGCCGGCCGTGCAGGACGGACGAGGGAGATGGGGGGATACAATGGGTGTGGGGAGACAGATGGAGGAGGGAGACAGGAGGGCAGGATGGATGGAGGACGACAGCCGGGGTGGGGGGGTCAGTCCCCACCCTGTTCTCGCTCTTACTGCTCCGTCCATTGTCTCGGAGCCGCTTTGCCCCCCGCCAGCTCTGACCCCTTCTCTGCCTTGGCCCCCAGGTGACGCTGCCATGGCCTGCGCCCCGTGACGCCGAGCTCCGGGGCCGGGCGGCGCTGTGACCGGGGCGGCCGGCGGGCAGCCATGGGGAGCATCTACAAGGATTACTTCACCCCGCAGAAGATCCGGGAGCACTACAACTACACCAAGGGGCTGACGGAGAACCAGCTGATCCCGGAGCGCGACCCTGTCTCCATTGCCATCATCGTCCTGTGCTGCCTCATCGTGCTGGAGAACCTGCTTGTGCTGCTCTCCGTCTACCGCAACAAGAAGTTCCACTCGGCCATGTTCATCTTCATCGGCAACCTGGCCTTCTCCGACCTGCTGGCTGGCCTGGCCTTCATGGCCAACGTCCTGCTCTCGGGCCACCGCACCTTCTCCCTGACGCCGGTGCAGTGGTTCGTGCGGGAGGGCACGGCCTTCGCCACGCTGGCGGCCTCGGTGTTCAGCCTGCTGGCCATCGCCATCGAGCGGCACGTGGCCATCACCAAGGTGAAGCTGTACAGCAGCGACAAGAACTGCCGCATGGTGCTGCTGATCGGGGCCTGCTGGGTGATCTCGGTGGCCATCGGGGGCCTGCCCATCATGGGCTGGAACTGCATGGGCCGCCTGGAGGATTGCTCCACCGTCCTGCCCCTCTACTCCAAGCGCTACATCCTCTTCGTGGTCACCGTCTTCACCGCCATCCTGCTCTCCATCGTGCTGCTCTACGGCCACATCTACTGCATCGTCCGCTCCAGCCACGCCGAGATCGCCAGCGCCCAGACCCTGGCCCTGCTCAAGACCGTCACCATCGTGCTGGGGGCCTTCATCGTCTGCTGGCTGCCGGCCTTCATCATCCTCCTGCTGGACACCTCCTGCGCCATCAAGGCCTGCCCCGTCCTCTACAAGGCGGAGTATTTCTTCAGCTTCGCCGCCTTCAACTCGGCCGTCAACCCCGTGATCTACACGCTGCGCAGCAAGGACATGCGCAAGGAGTTCCTGCGGCTGCTGTGCTGCTGGGGGGTGGCGGGGCGCGGCAAGCCGGCCGAGCGCTGCATGGTGCCGCTCCGCAGCTCCAGCTCCCTGGAGCGCTGCACCCAGAAGCAAGACCTGCCCACCTCGCCCATCCTGCGGGAATGCACCACCTCGGTGTGAGGCGCCGCGGGGACCTTGGAACGACGGGACCCCGGCCCGGAGCGGGCTCTCCCGCGGGCCAGGAGGGCGGGGGCTCTCCGGTTACTGACAATCTGGTTTGCATGAGCCCGTCTTCCCGAGCGCCGCCCACGCCTGCCGGGATCCTGCCTGCTCCCAGCACGGCCCCGCCCGACCCGCGCGCCCACGCTCGCCCGGCGCGCGCCTGGGGGCTGGGCGGAGGCCGCCTGGCAACACGCACGCTGGCACGGGGCCTTTCCAGCGGATGCCCAGCGCCGCCCTGGTCTGCCCGCGGGGTAAACTGCCAGCTGCCCTAACGGGGTGGAGGCCCTGGGGCGGGCGGAGGGGGCTGGCGGCGTGGGGTTTGCTGCCCCGAGCCTGGCCCAGGGGGCGCGGACGGGGGTCTGTGCGCAGTCAGGACCAAGCCCCCACTGCACCTATTGTCCCTGGCCAGCTGGTAGCGTCGGGGCCCCAGGTGCCCCCTGCCTGGCGCCCGGCCCCGGCTCAGTGCGGCGAGAAGTTGCTGGCATGGGCAGGATGAATTGGGGTCCTGCTACAGGCCCCCCCCCTCGATGCTCCTCTCCCCAATGGGACATGCAATTGAAACCCACCGGGGCGGCCTCGCCCGCCGACCTGGGAGCACCGCTGGGGTGTCTGTCGCCAGTGTGTGTGTGTGTCTGTGCGGTGCAGTGTGTGTGTCTGTGTAGACTGTGTGTTTGTGTCTTTGCGGTGCACTGTGTGTGTCTGTGTAGTATGTGTAGGCAGAGTGTGTGTGTGTGTCTCTCTGTGCAGTGCACTGTGTGTGTGTGTCTGTGTGTGTGGTGCAGTGTGTGTGTCTGTGTAGTGTGTGTAGGCAGAATGTGTGTGTCTCTCTGTGCGGTGCACTGTGTGTGTCTGTGTGGTGCAGTTTGGGTGTGTTGCTCTCACGCCCCCCCAGGCCTGGCCCAGGACAGGTCTCTGCTCCGTCTGGCGCTGGCAGCCCAGGGGCACAGGCCTTTGCTGGCTCAGGGCTTCGCTGGGTGCCCTTGGCGGCGGGGGGGGGGCGTGTCCCAGGCCTGGCTGGGAGCATGAATCACAGCCCGATGGGCAACGTGTCCCTGAGGTGGGGGAATGGGAATGGAAGGCGGGCGTGGGAACGGCAGCTCTGCCCAGTGCGTGGGGGGGACACGAGGGGGGGGGGTGTTAAAGTTTTGTTTTTAAAATAACCCACTGCCCCCGCCCTGTCCCGCGCCCCGGCCCCCTCCGGACGTGGTGCCAGCCGGAGCCTGGCCAGTGTGTCTGTGGTGTGCGTCCCCGGGGCTGCTGGGGCCGTTTGTGCACTGGGGGGGCTGAGAGCCAGCGAGGTGATCGGAACCACTGCAAGCCAGGGGGTGTGGGCCCCCCCCCCCCATTCCAGCACCTCTGCCTTCCCCGTTCACACCCGTCTGTCGGCTTCTCCTGCCTCGGGGTGCACGGGCAGCTTCCTTCGGGGGGCGCGGGGGGTGGGGGGGCGGCAGTGTCATGCGCTGGCAGGAGCTGGAGTTGGGGCCTGGTTCTCTAGTGACCACGCAGCGCCAGCGGTGTGGGGGGCGGGGCGGATGCACCCCGTCCCTGGGAAACACTACAGGACCCCCCAGCCCCTGCTGTACAAATGGCCCTTGGATTAAAAGGTTGCTTCTGTAGCGGCCGCTTGTCCGTGTCTTTCCTCCTCCCGCCCCGGCTGCATCACGGCCCCTTCGTCCCCGCTGCCCTCCACGTGCTGTGGGGTCCGGTGGTCTGAACCCCCACCCCCCGTCAGTGAGAGCAGCACCCCGGGGTGGGGGGGTGTTCATGGGGATCGAGATGTTGCATCGTAGAGCCAGGACCCAAAGTGGGGGGGAGGAAGGCCCCGGGGGGGTCCTGGGGCAGACAGTCGGGGGCAGGGATTGGTTCTGGGGGCAGCAGGGTGTTGGGGGGAATCCATGGCATTGGTGGGTGGGGGGCAGGTCCTGGGGCCAGCGGGAGGTGGGCTGGGGGGGGACTGCCCATGGCGCAGGGGGAATGGGGAACCTGTGGTCAGGCCGCTTCCCCTCCCACTTTGATTCAGTGCTGACAGATGCTGTTCTGGTCGCCATGGAAACCGAGCTCCCAACCCCCCCAGGCTGCTGCTACCATAAGAACCAGGCAACAGGTGCTGCTACAGCGAGTTGGGGGGACAGGCTGGGCCCCAAATCCTCTCACATCAGGAGCCAGGGCTGGGCTAGCGGGGGCTGCGGGTCGGGAGTGAGGGGCACCAGCGGGGCTGCGTTGGGGTGGGGGGGGGCTGCGGGTCGGGAGTGAGGGGCAATGGCAGAGCTGGGGGGCCCAGGGCTGGGCTAGCGGGGGCTGCGGGTCGGGAGTGAGGGGCACCGAGGTGGGGGGCCGTGTTAAGTTTCCCCTTTGGCTGCAGCGAGTTTCCAAACGGCCCGTGGCTGGAGCCGGCCGAGCCTGCCCGGCGCTCTGGGTTTCCCGTGGCTCCAGGCAGGGCAGGTTTTCCAGGCCCGGGCCCGGCTCAGCGCTTGGCCTGGCCTGGCCTGGCCGGCAGAGCAGCTGGGAGCTCTCATGGCTCCGGCGGGGGAGGCGAGGCTGCGGGGCCGGGGCCATGACCGGGCCGGCTGGGGCTGCTGGCTCCGAATCCATCCTCTGCTTTCTCAGAACAGGACGTTTCAGACCCAGCGTCGCTTCCTGTTAATGCCTTGGGGACCCGCCGGGCAAGGAGCGAGGCGGGGGAGGCGCAGCTGGGCCGATGGACCCAGCGTCTGCACCCGCTTGCTGGGGCTCGGTGGGCCCCCCCCCCTCTGCTCCAGGGCTTCCCTGGCCGGCCCTGCCCCACAGCTGCCCCCCTCGCCCCCCAGTCCCGCCCTCAGCCCCGGGAAAACACCCCCACCCATCCTGGAGCGCTAGCAGGAGGCTGGGGGCACCTGGCCAGAGAGGAAAGGGGGTGTGGGGGGCTGGGGGCCCTAGCTGGAGAGAGGGGGGCGCAGGGCTCCCGCCGGGGCAAAGCCGGAGTCCAGCCCCTGGGGTCTCAAGCCCCCCCATCTCGTCCATCACCACCTGATTTACCCAGGACAGGGCTCAGGGAGGGGCTATGGGGCTGGAGGGAGGGACCCTGGAAGTTGCTGGCCAGGAGCAGGGGTGTGCAGGACAGGGCGGGGGGAAGCCAGCGGCTCAGATCCCTGGATGCCCCCAGCGTGGCACAAAGAATCAGCCCCCCAGGCCTCAGAGTCTCAGGGTGCAGGCGGGGGTCAGGATGGCACCAGGGCGGCTGGGGTCTGACCCTTGGAGGGGTATGGGGGGCAGGCGGGCACCAGGGTGGCTGGGGGCTGGCTTTTGGGGGGGGCAGGCGGGCACTGGGGGAGCTGGGGGCTGGCCCTTGGAGGGGTATGGGGGGCAGGCGGGCGCCAGGGCGGCCGGGGGCTGGCCTTTGGGGGTGTGGGGGGGCAGGCGGGCACCAGGGCAGCTGGGGGCTGGCCCTTCGCGGGGGATGGGGGGGCAGGTGGGCGCCAGGGCAGCCGGGGGCTGGCCCTTGGGGGGGGATGGGGGGGCAGGCGGGCACCAGGGGCTGGCCCTTGGGGGGGTATGGGGGGGCAGGTGGGGGCCTGGGAGCGGCTGGCCCCACCTGTGGCCCGGGGAATGTTTTTCTTGGCGGTTTGGGTCTCGGCGGCTCTCAGCCTCCTGACGCTGATCATTAAATAAACACACGCAAGGCCCCGCGTCTGCTGGCAGGGTCCCCGGGGAAGCCACTGGCCTTAGCAGGGGAGGCCGGGGCGGGTCTGGCTCCAGACCTGCCTGGGCCCTGCCTGCTCCAGCCTGGGACGGCTGGGGACTGCAGCAGCCAGGCCCCTCTGCAGGGGCGTTCGGTCGGCTGGATCCGCGTGCCCAGCGCCCGCCACTTTCTCCGCTGGGAAACTCAGCCCCTGAGCCCCGTCCACCCGCCTCAGTCTAGTTGGCAGCTCAGCTCTGCTGGCAAAAGGCTGGTTCCTCCTCCTAGTTTAGAGCCAAATGTGAACCACCCGAGGTTAGAGAAAGGCCGGAGGGTTATTGGAGTTGTGTGAAAGCAGCCGGGGGGGAGATCAGGGCCCCGTCGGGCCGGGCGGCGCCCAGACCCCGGCCGAGATCAGGGCCCCGTCGCGCTGGGCGCTGCGCAAACACACACTGTGTGACGCTCCCTGTTCCAAAGACCTCCTGGTGTAAATGAATAAAGGGTGGAGGGGAAAGAAGCCCAGAGAGGGACAGAGCCGTGGCAGAGCTCGGACTAGAGAACCCAGGCGTCCTGACTGCAAACCCAGGGCCCTCCCCACTAGCCCACGCTGCCTTTCCTGTCTCCGTTCGGGAAAGGACGGTTGTAGCGGGTGGGGTCAGCCCCCGCAGAGACCCTGGCCCCGCGGGGGCAGGATGCTGACACCCCTCGGAGGGGGGGTCCCCTGCTGCAAGAGGGCAGATGCTGAGCGCCTTGGTCACGGCGAGCAACCCGCCGAGGCTGCTGAGGCAGCATCCTTCCTATGTGTGCAGGGGATACTGATCAGCGTGGGCGGGGTGGGGGGGGAGCGATCCCCGCCGGGGCATTTATAACACTCAGAACACGCTTCCCTTGGCTCCTCGCCCTGGGGGGGCTGAAATCCCGGCTCTGGCCCGAGCCTCCCTGAGCTCACGAGGGTTCAGCAAAGCGCCATGGCCCACGGCCATGTTCCAAAATCGCCCTCCCTGGGGGGCTCCGCCCCGGGCACTGGGCCCCATTTCCCTGGGTTCGGTTCCCACACGGTGCCCCGCGCACTCGCCCTGGTGCCAGCAGAGAGCTCGGCCCCGGGAGGAGGCGACCGCACGTTCCCCACGCTGCGGCAGGAACCCTGCAGCCCGGTACGCTTCCTGTTTTCTGCACGATTGATCTGGGTCCCTCTTTCCGGGGCTGTGCAGAGCCTCACGCCTCGCAGCTGGGCCGCCCGCGGCAGGGCCACCCGGGGAGCCAGACAGCGAAACGCGCCGGCGCTCGTGCTATGAGTCGCCGCGGGGGCCCGGGGCAGTCTGGTGCGTGGGGTTTTCCAATGACTCCAGCGCTTAAAGAATTCGCGTTTCGAAGCCTGCTAGGAGCGGTTAACAAAGCTTTTAAGCTGCAGGCCCGAGGCTCAGCTGCTCTGAACCGTCCTCAACCCATTTCCCCCAGACCTGGGGCCTCTGCGCCGAGCCGGCTCTCAGCCCTTCCCGGGCCGTGCCCGGGGCTGCTGGGGGATGCGGCGTTTTGTTCTGTTCAACCCCGAGTCGGACGCAACCTGGGCTCCTGCCACCGGAACCGGGAACAGCCTGGGTCTGCCCAGGGCACGGAGCGGGGCCAGCCCCCCAGAGCTCTGACTGGGGGCAGGGCATCCCCTCTTGCTGCGGCTCGGCTCGCAAATGGAGGTGAGACAAGGACACTTTCCAACCGGGGTCAGCAGAGGAACCGAGGGGCTCCTTGAATTTCGGGCTCTAGTTCTCTTGGGGCCACATTTCCAAAGGTTTTTCGGTACCTCACGTGGCCGAGCCGCCCCTCCCCCCCAGTCCCAGAGCCTCGATGCAGGTGCCTAACTCACCTAGGTACTTGGTAAACCCCTGTGCACATCTGGCCCTCGGGAGCCCCTCCCTGGGACAAGCCGAGAGCTACAGGTGTGATTCCCGCCTGGCCTGTGGGGCAGGGCTCTCTCCCGGCCCTGGAAATCAGTGCTGCAGGGTGCGGGGGCCCAGCAGAACAGCCTTCGTCCCCCACAGCCCCCAACCACATCCGAGAGAGTCACCCCCCCTGCCCCCCTCCCCCGCGCCATCTCCCGCTGGGCCCGAGAGGGAAGTGGTCGGGCCTCTCGCTCCGTCAGAGAGCAGCTGGCGGGAGTCTGGACTCACTTCATAGCGTGAGGCCTTCGCAATGCACCCCTCCCCCCGCAATGTCTTAATTTAAACAGCAACCCCCACCCCCTCCCTGCAGTCAGCTCACAGCGCCGGGAACTTAAAAACCGCTCCCCATTCCAGCTCCCGCCACCCATGCTTAACGGCCGTGTTCTCCTGGACCTGCTCCCGGGCTCCCTGGCTAGCTCCCCCCCCCCCCCCCCCCGAACACAGGGCGGGTTTGGGGTGCCCGGGTCTCCGAAGGGGGTGGAAATCCGGCCCTGTAAGGGCGAAGCGCGTTGGGAGCCTGGACAAGGAGTCACCCCAAAGCCCCGGGAACTTGGAAACACAGACCTCGAATCTGCAGGCCAGACTGCCTGGGAGGCCACCGGACAGACGGTCCCAGCTGCTTTTGTTACTTGCGCCTGGCTTTTGGAGCTAACGAGAGAGAAGCAGCCGAGCTGGGGGGTGGGGGTGGGGGTCTGGGGACGGGCCCAGCTGTTGGAAGTGCAGATGAGACCATGGGCGGGGAAGGAGAAACAGGGCCTGGGGGAGGAGGTTTGCAGACCCTCAGTTCTGGCTTCTCTCTTCCTCTGGGTTCCTGGATCCGGCCAGACAAGGCACAAAGCTCCCAGAGCAGCCTGAGAAAGGCTATTCTTGGGGCTCGGCACCCCAGGGAAGCAGGAAGTTCTGGGACTCCTGTGGGAAAGCCTGCTCTAAGGAGACCTCCCGCCCCAGATCTGAACCCGCCGGGTCAAATTCATCCCAGATGCAGCTCCAGAGTGTGGCAGGCCTGGGGGCTGAGTCACCCTGGGAGGAGGTGGCTCCGAACTACCTTTGTGCTCCCTGTGTCCTGATGCCACGCAGGGGCCTGGTGTCAGAGCAGCCTTGGGGCTGCTCTAACTTACACTCTGCTCCCCAGGGAGCAGACAATAGCCAGGTCCCCGCCCCCCCCCCACCCACTTTATAGCCCCTTTGTGCAATCCGAGGTGGGTTTACGGCATGTGTAGCCAGCACGCGTCCCAACAGCAGGGGGGAGCCCCAGCCGCTTGGAGGCCAGCGGGGCTCCAGCTGCCCGAGCACATACCCTGGGTCCGGACTGGCACTAGCTAGCACAATGCCGGCTCGGGTATGTCTCCGTGTCCTGCAGACACCTCCCAGAGCAGCGCAGCCACCCCCGGGGAGAGTGACGCCGGCTGCCCCCTGACCAGCTCGGGAGAAGCACCTTGTCCCTGGCGTGGCCACTGGCCTGTGGGATCCTTCTGAACCCTGCTGCTCTGACACACCCCTTGACTTGCTGCCCCCCACCGCGGCCTGATCCTCCCCCCGCCCCCGAGTCATTCCATCCCTCGCGCCCACGCGCAGGTCCTGACTGGCAATTACTCACGGCCCTGGCGAGCGAGCTGCAGACACCAGGGTGCATGTGGGTGTGATGCCAGGGTCACGAGGCCGGTGGTGGAAAGCTCGGGCGGGCAGGGCCCTGGGAAGGCAGCTAGCCCAGCCCCCGGTGCTGAGCCAAGACCACGTTACCCCCAGCCCAGCCCTGCCAGGCCTTTGGCCAACCTGCCCTTAAACCCTCCGGTGACGGGACCCCACAACCGCCCTGGGGCGCCTGGCCTGGAGCGTCACCGCCCGAGAGTCAGACCGTTTCCCCTGGTCTCTAGCGACCCCTCCCCTGCCGCAGAGAGAGCCCCTGACCCCTTGTCCTGCCCCACTGGCCGTGGACAGACCCTCCGCCTCCCCCCTCCACCAGCCCCGCGGGGGTGAGGCCGGTTCTCAGGGCCCCTCAGGCTTCTCGTCTCCCGGCCAAACAGGCCCAGGGTTTGTAACGTTCCTCGCCGCGCAGGTTGGCTGACCCCTCGCTCAGTCCGGCCGCTCTCCCCCACGGGGGCTCTCCCCAGCGCGTCCCCATCGTTCCTGAAGTGCAGCGCCCAGAACTGGGCCCCGGGCTCCCCTGGGGCCTCGCCGGGCAGGACAGGCACCTCCCGTGTCTGACGTCCGACACGCCTGTTAATACGCCCTGGGCTGACACCAGCCCCTTGGGCAACTGCATCACGCTGTGACCCACGGTGACCCCCTGCCCCCTCGCAGCAGTGCCACCGCCTAGCCTGCTAGTCCCCACTCGCTGGTCGTGTGTTTGATTTTCCCTTCCCGAGTGCAGGACTTTGCCCTGGTCTTTACTGAATTTCCGCTTGTTGATCTCAGACCAATTCTCCAATTTGCCACGGTGGTTCTGAATCCGAACCCGCCCCCCGAGTGCTCCCAGCCCCTCCCACCTGGGTGTCATCCACAAATGTCTAAGCACACGCTCTACTCCGTTATCCACTTGTTAAGGAACATATTGGCCAGTACCAGCCCCAGGCCTGACCCCTGCAGGCCCTCGCTGGGTACCTCACCCCCGTTTGACAGAGCTACTCCTTGAGAACTCGCGTGGGACAGGGTCAAAACCTGACTCAAATCCAGATCGGTCCCGTCTGCTGCTCCCCGCTGTCTGCTAGGCCAGGAACCCTGCCCATGGCTCCCCCACCCTCCCTCCATAGTCCAGCCATGTCACGCCGGGGCCAGCCGCTCCCGGGTGGAGTCCCCGGCATGCGACTGGCTGTGGGTAAGACAGCGAGGCCTCTTTTATTAACCCTTCAAACAGACCCTTGGAGCTCACTGGGTGACGCTCACTGGCTCCCCGGACGCAGAGCGAGTGCTAGGATGAGGGAGAAGCGCTACGGACCGTGTCTGCGGCCGGCCTGTAACCCCCTGAAGGCAACGGGGCTGGTTGTGGGGCAGGGGAGGGCGGCTGGCAGAAGAGGTGCCCTGCGGATGCACAGCACCACGGGGACCTGGCCACTTCTGGGGTGCAGCGCAGCCACTGAGGAGTGCACAGTGCTGCAGTGGGGCGGGGGCGGGTGTGTGTGTGTGTGTGACATTTTCCCTAGAGATGCTTGGGCAAAACCTTGACTCTTGAGCAACCAAAAGGCCTCTACCGAGGCCAGCAGGAGCCTGGTTTGACGGCGTCTCCCAGAGGCCCAGACAGGCTCCAGGGCATGGCCCAGCCTCTAGCTATCCGGGGTCAGGAGGGAACCTCTCCTGGGGGGCAGTTATCCCTTGGCTGCCCCGTCAGCGATGGGACATGGGGCTGGGCCCAGCCAGGCCGGCTTTGGCGCGCCCGGGGTAGGAACGCGCCGGGCTCTCCGCTCGAGAAGGATAAACGCTTGAGACCGAGAGCCCCCCGCAGCTGCCACTGATGGCAATGTGGAGCCTCCAGCCCCAGGGGTGGCCCCACACGGTCCCTGCAGGGTGCTAGACTCGGGGGCTCTAAGGACGGGGATGGGGGACGAGCCCGTCGCCGCAGAAACTCAATGGCTAGTTTCAGTGGAGTAGCCGTGTTAGTCTGTGTCAGCAAAATGAAAATAAGAAAGACAAACTTGTAGCACCTTAGAGACCAACAAATTTATTTCAGCATAAGCTTTCGTGGGTTAGAACCCACTTCATCCGATGCATCCGATGAAGTGGGTTCTAACCCACGAAAGCTTATGCTGAAATAAATTTGTTAGTCTCTAAGGTGCCACAAGTTTTTCTTTCTTATTTTCGTTTCAATGGCTAGTGAATGCGGAGGTGGCCGAGCGCCACCTGCTGCCTGCCAGAGAAAACGGCACCAGGGCCCGTCACTCGTGCAAACCTCACACTGGCACACGGCCACGCCCTCCCCTCGTGCACCACAGGGCAGGTCTGTCTAGGGGGAGACGTTACTCGCTCTCCCTCGTGGCCTCGCACGCCGCCCCCCCCATCCGTTCGCCGCGATGCCCCCACCTTCGGGAATTCCGGACTATCGTGGACAACGAACGTCTCCCCTTCCGCCGGGACCATCGGAAGGGCCCTCACCACCGACCGCCAGGAGCCCGTTCGGACCCAGGCGTTTCACCTTCAGCAGCAACCTCCTCCCGGCCGACGCTGGGAGAGCCGAGCGGCCTTCACAAGAAGTCGCAAACCAGCCCCTGGTGAAAGGCCTCGCGCAGCGGATCCCTGGCTTCCATCTCGCACGAAGCTCTGCTCTGACCCGCAGCCGCCTGAGCCGCGCCGGACGCACACGCGTGCTGCACGGATAGAACAGCAGAGACTCCCCAGTGTGCGGCTCCTGGCCACGGAGCACAGAGCGACTCAGCGCCCGGGTCACAAACACGCAGGAGGCATCACGGCGCTACCCTCCGCGGCTCCAGACGCGGGTCTCTGGCTGCGCCCCCTGAGGGTGAGATGGTCCGCCACACGAAGAAGAAGAAGGAGGGTCCAGGCCTCCGTCTCTCCGGGCTCCCAGTCCTACAGCCCGTCCCTGGGCTCAGGTAGCTCAGCTCAGGGTCTTTCCCAGCTCCAGACAGCTCCAGGTCAGGTCTGTGTGGCTCCCCCACCTCCACCATGGCTGGGGTGCAGGGCTGCCACCTCTGAGGCGCAAAAGAAACGGGACATCCAGGATGGTTCTGAGGCCATCAAATTGTCCGGCCAGCTGTGTGCACTGAGCACCCGGGCAGATTCCTCAACAAAGGGACGCTCCTGGGAAAACCTGGCCCGGTGGCCGCTCCGGGTGGCATAGCCACTGCGTAGGGGAGCCAGGGCCTCTCCTGCACCCCAGGTTCAAGCCCCGAAATGCTCTAGCTGTGAAGAGGCAGATCCCCGCTGCCACTCAGCATCCTGGGGCACCTCCTAGGGACGTCCAGCCCTTGGCCTCTCCCCAGCTCCGCACCGGATCCCTGGCAAACTGCCCACCGCCATCCTAGCCCAGGACTCTGTCGTCACACAACACCCCCACCCAGCACCTCCTGCCCCCACCCGCTGCGCCTTATGGATCTGATCCGGGGCTCATGGGTCCCCTCTTAGTCAGCTGTGCTGGGGTGACACCTCCCATCCGTCCCTTCTGGGACATCAGACCCTCTCTGGAAAGGACTGAGCAGGGCCATGGGCCTGCGCCCCAGGGACTGGCCTCTAGGGCTTTGTCCAGAGAGAGCCACGTATAACCCTGACTGTGAAATGTGGCTGCGTTGGAGCAGGGGGCTGTTATCTTTGCCTGTGCGGACAGGAAAAGAAAAATGTTCAACTACATCCGGCCTGACCCTCAGCTACCCCGTTCCTGGGCTTCGGGCCGGGCTGCGGGGGCTCTGAGGCCCTGCCTTAGTGTCAGTTAGAGCAGCCTCGGGGCTGCTCTAACACACGCTCTGCCCCCATGGCCCTTGGGAAGCGGAGAATGGCCACAGAACAGTGGGCTCAGGTCATGCCCCTCATTCAGCTCCTACAGCAGGGGCTGGGAGCAGGCCCATTCTGCCAGCTCCACACCGGCCGGGCAGGGGGACCCTTAAGGGGTGGATTGACCCGTTATGCTGCTGGAGTGGCTCGAGTGTCACTGCGAGCGGGGGCTGTGCCGGGTAACCCTGGGAGGGTTGTGCCCCTGTATCGTGGTTCTTGTGCCAAGGTGGAGCGAGTGCCCTGAGGGTGACCTCCGTCCTGGGCAGGCCCCCATACCCCTCATGACGGCATGAGGCCTAGGCCCAGGTTAGGCCTCAGAACGAAGCCAACTGAGCCCTTCGTTTTCCCCGCAGCCGGCCCAGGGCGTGACGCTCGCCTCCCCGCTGCGCAGCTGCATCCTTCAGGATGCTCCCTAGTCTAAACACAGCAGGCATCCCAGGAATGCCTCTGCCCTGCAGCCAGACCAGCCTCTGCGCTAGTGCCGAGGGGTGGGCCGGGCCTGGGGGCGTGTGTCTGCTGCGGGCGCCTGCCCTTGGCTGGCAGCTGCCGGGCGTGGGGGTATCTGCTGGGCCTGCTGCCTGTGAAAGCAGCCCGGCTGCTGGCTTCACCCGCCTAGGGGTGCGCTTGGGGTTTGGCACCCGTGGCTTGTGTGTCCTGTGAGGGAACTAGTGTAACACGGCACCAAGGGGTTGGGGGAACTCCCCGCCCAGCCCCAGAAACCTGCCATCGGTTCGCAGGCTTGTGGGAGTGAGTGTGTGTGACCAGGAGTCTATCTAAGGGACTTGTATGTGTGTGTGTGTTAGATGGTGCATGTGTGCGTCCGTGAGTTTCACTCTGTGTCACTGTGTGCGCGCGTTTGACGGTGCGTGTGTGCGTCCATGTGTGTGAGTTTCACTCTGTGTCACGGCGTGCGTGTGTTTGACGGTGCATGTGTGCGTCCGTGTGTCAGTTTTACTCTGTGTCACGGTGTGCGTGTGTTTGGTGGCGCGTGTGTGCGTCCGTGTGTGTTTCACTCTGTGTCACTGTGCGCGCATGTTTGACGGTGTGTGCGTTGTGTGTGAGTTTTTGACGGCGCGTGTGTATGTCCGTGTGTGAGTTTCACTGTGTCACCGTGTGTGTGTGTTTGACGGCGCGTGTGTGCGTCCGTGTGTCAGTTTCACGCTGTGTCACCGTGTGTGTGAGTTTTTGACGGCGCGTGTGTGTGTCCGTGTGTGAGTTTCACGCTGTGTCACCGTGTGTGTGTGTTTGACGGTGCGTGTGTGCGTCCGTGTGTCAGTTTCATGCTGTGTCACCGTGTGTGTGAGTTTTTGACGGCGCGTGTGTGTGTCCGTGTATGAGTTTCACTGTGTCACCGTGTGTGTGTGTTTGACGGCGTGTGTGTGCGTCCGTGTGTGAGTTTCACTGTGTCACCGTGTGTGTGTGTGTGTGTGTTTGACGGCGCGTGTGTGCGTCCGTGTGTGAGTTTCACTCTGTGTCACCGTGTGTGTGTGTGTGTGTTTGACGGTGCGTGTGTGCGTCCGTGTGTCAGTTTCACGCTGTGTCACCGTGTGTGTGTGTGTGTGTGTTTGACGGCGCGTGTGTGCGTCCGTGTGTCAGTTTCACTCTGTGTCACCGTGTGTGTGTGTGTGTGTGTTTGACGGCGCGTGTGTGCGTCCGTGTGTGAGTTTCACGCTGTGTCACCGTGTGTGTGTGTGTTTGACGGCGCGTGTGTGCGTCTGTGTGTGACTTTCACGCTGTGTCACCGTGTGTGTGTGTGTGTGTTTGACGGCGCGTGTGTGCGTCCGTGTGTGAGTTTCATGCTGTGTCACCGTGTGTGTGTGTTTGACGGCGCGTGTGTGCGTCCGTGTGTGAGTTTCACTGTGTCACCGTGTGTGTGTGTGTGTGTGTTTGACGGCGCGTGTGTGCGTCCGTGTGTGAGTTTCACGCTGTGTCACCGTGTGTGTGTGTTTGACGGCGCGTGTGTGCGTCCGTGTGTCAGTTTCACGCTGTGTCACCGTGTGTGTGTGTTTGACGGCGCGTGTGTGCGTCCGTGTGTCAGTTTCACGCTGTGTCACCGTGTGTGTGTGTTTGACGGTGCGTGTGTGCGTCCGTGTGTCAGTTTCACGCTGTGTCACCGTGTGTGTGTGTGTGTGTTTGACGGCGCGTGTGTGCGTCCGTGTGTGAGTTTCACGCTGTGTCACCGTGTGTGTGTGTGTGTGTTTGACGGCGCGTGTGTGCGTCCGTGTGTCAGTTTCACGCTGTGTCACCGTGTGTGTGTGTTTGACGGCGCCTGTGTGCGTCCGTGTGTGAGTTTCACTGTGTCACCGTGTGTGTGTGTGTGTGTGTTTGACGGTGCGTGTGTGCGTCCGTGTGTCAGTTTCACGCTGTGTCACCGTGTGTGTGTGTGTGTGTTTGACGGCACGTGTGTGCGTCCGTGTGTGAGTTTCACTGTGTCACCGTGTGTGTGTGTGTGTGTGTTTGACGGTGCGTGTGTGCGTCCGTGTGTGAGTTTCACGCTGTGTCACCGTGTGTGTGTGTGTGTGTTTGACGGCGCGTGTGTGCGTCCGTGTGTGAGTTTCACTGTGTCACCGTGTGTGTGTGTGTGTTTGACGGCGCGTGTGTGCGTCCGTGTGTCAGTTTCACGCTGTGTCACCGTGTGTGTGTGTGTGTGTTTGACGGCGCGTGTGTGCGTCCGTGTGTCAGTTTCACGCTGTGTCACCGTGTGTGTGTGTTTGACGGTGCGTGTGTGCGTCCGTGTGTGAGTTTCACTGTGTCACCGTGTGTGTGTGTGTGTGTGTTTGACGGCGCGTGTGTGCGTCCGTGTGTGAGTTTTACTGTGTCACCGTGTGTGTGTGTGTGTGTGTTTGACGGTGCGTGTGTGCGTCCGTGTGTGAGTTTCACGCTGTGTCACCGTGTGTGTGTGTGTGTGTTTGACGGCGCGTGTGTGCGTCCGTGTGTGAGTTTCACTGTGTCACCGTGTGTGTGTGTGTGTGTTTGACGGCGCGTGTGTGCGTCCGTGTGTCAGTTTCACGCTGTGTCACCGTGTGTGTGTGTTTGACGGTGCGTGTGTGCGTCCGTGTGTGTTTCACTGTGTCACCGTGTGTGTGTGTGTGTGTGTTTGACGGCGCGTGTGTGCGTCCGTGTGTCAGTTTCACGCTGTGTCACCGTGTGTGTGTGTGTTTGACGGTGCGTGTGTGCGTCCGTGTGTGAGTTTCACGCTGTGTCACCGTGTGTGTGTGTGTGTGACGGCGCGTGTGTGCGTCCGTGTGTCAGTTTCACGCTGTGTCACCGTGTGTGTGAGTTTGACGGCGCGTGTGTGCGTCCGTGTGTGAGTTTCACTGTGTCACCGTGTGTGTGTGTGTTTGACGGCGCGTGTGTGCGTCCGTGTGTCAGTTTCACGCTGTGTCACCGTGTGTGTGTGTGTTTGACGGTGCGTGTGTGCGTCCGTGTGTGAGTTTCACGCTGTGTCACCGTGTGTGTGTGTGTTTGACGGCGCGTGTGTGCGTCCGTGTGTCAGTTTCACGCTGTGTCACCGTGTGTGTGTGTGTGTGTTTGACGGCGCGTGTGTGCGTCCGTGTGTCAGTTTCACGCTGTGTCACCGTGTGTGTGTGTTTGACGGTGCGTGTGTGCGTCCGTGTGTGAGTTTCACTGTGTCACCGTGTGTGTGTGTGTGTGTGTTTGACGGCGCGTGTGTGCGTCCGTGTGTGAGTTTTACTGTGTCACCGTGTGTGTGTGTGTGTGTGTGTTTGACGGCGCGTGTGTGCGTCCGTGTGTGAGTTTCACTGTGTCACCGTGTGTGTGTGTGTGTGTTTGACGGCGCGTGTGTGCGTCCGTGTGTCAGTTTCACGCTGTGTCACCGTGTGTGTGTGTTTGACGGTGCGTGTGTACGTCCGTGTGTGTTTCACTGTGTCACCGTGTGTGTGTGTGTGTGTGTTTGACGGCGCGTGTGTGCGTCCGTGTGTCAGTTTCACGCTGTGTCACCGTGTGTGTGTGTGTTTGACGGTGCGTGTGTGCGTCCGTGTGTGAGTTTCACGCTGTGTCACCGTGTGTGTGTGTGTGTGTGTGTGACGGCGCGTGTGTGCGTCCGTGTGTCAGTTTCACGCTGTGTCACCGTGTGTGTGAGTTTGACGGCGCGTGTGTGCGTCCGTGTGTGAGTTTCACTGTGTCACCGTGTGTGTGTGTGTTTGACGGCGCGTGTGTGCGTCCGTGTGTCAGTTTCACGCTGTGTCACCGTGTGTGTGTGTGTTTGACGGTGCGTGTGTGCGTCCGTGTGTGAGTTTCACGCTGTGTCACCGTGTGTGTGTGTGTGTGACGGTGCGTGTGTGCGTCCGTGTGTGAGTTTCACGCTGTGTCACCGTGTGTGTGTGTGTTTGACGGCGCGTGTGTGCGTCCGTGTGTCAGTTTCACGCTGTGTCACCGTGTGTGTGTGTGTGTGTTTGACGGTGCGTGTGTGCGTCCGTGTGTGAGTTTCACGCTGTGTCACCGTGTGTGTGTGTGTGTGTGTGACGGCGCGTGTGTGCGTCCGTGTGTCAGTTTCACGCTGTGTCACCGTGTGTGTGTGTGTGTGTGTGTGTGTGACGGCGCGTGTGTGCGTCCGTGTGTCAGTTTCACGCTGTGTCACCGTGTGTGTGTGTGTTTGACGGCGCGTGTGTGCGTCCGTGTGTGAGTTTCACGCTGTGTCACCGTGTGTGTGTGTGTGTGTTTGACGGTGCGTGTGTGCGTCCGTGTGTGAGTTTCACGCTGTGTCACCGTGTGTGTGTGTGTGTGTTTGACGGCGCGTGTGTGCGTCCGTGTGTCAGTTTCACGCTGTGTCACCGTGTGTGTGTGTGTGTGTGTTTGACGGCGCGTGTGTGCGTCCGTGTGTCAGTTTCACGCTGTGTCACCGTGTGTGTGTGTGTGTGTGTGTGTGACGGCGCGTGTGTGCGTCCGTGTGTGAGTTTCACGCTGTGTCACCGTGTGTGTGTGTGTGTGACGGCACGTGTGTGCGTCCGTGTGTGAGTTTCACGCTGTGTCACCGTGTGTGTGTGTGTGACGGCGCGTGTGTGCGTCCGTGTGTCAGTTTCACGCTGTGTCACCGTGTGCGTGTGTGTGACGGCGCGTGTGTGCGTCCGTGTGTCAGTTTCACGCTGTGTCACCGTGTGTGTGTGTGTTTGACGGCGCGTGTGTGCGTCCGTGTGTGAGTTTCACGCTGTGTCACCGTGTGCGTGTGTTTGACGGCGCGTGTGTGCGTCCGTGTGTGAGTTTCACGCTGTGTCACCGTGTGTGTGTGTGTTTGACGGCGCGTGTGTGCGTCCGTGTGTCAGTTTCACGCTGTGTCACCGTGTGTGTGTGTGTGACGGCGCGTGTGTGCGTCCGTGTGTCAGTTTCACGCTGTGTCACCGTGTGTGTGTGTGTGTGACGGCGCGTGTGTGCGTCCGTGTGTCAGTTTCACGCTGTGTCACCGTGTGTGTGTGTGTGTGACGGCGCGTGTGTGCGTCCGTGTGTGAGTTTCACGCTGTGTCACCGTGTGCGTGTGTTTGACGGCGCGTGTGTGCGTCCGTGTGTGAGTTTCACGCTGTGTCACCGTGTGCGTGTGTGTGACGGCGCGTGTGTGCGTCCGTGTGTCAGTTTCACGCTGTGTCACCGTGTGTGTGTGTGTGACGGCGCGTGTGTGCGTCCGTGTGTCAGTTTCACGCTGTGTCACCGTGTGTGTGTGTGTGACGGCGCGTGTGTGCGTCCGTGTGTCAGTTTCACGCTGTGTCACCGTGTGTGTGTGTGTGTGACGGCGCGTGTGTGCGTCCGTGTGTCAGTTTCACGCTGTGTCACCGTGTGTGTGTGTGTGTGACGGCGCGTGTGTGCGTCCGTGTGTCAGTTTCACGCTGTGTCACCGTGTGTGTGTGTGTGACGGCGCGTGTGTGCGTCCGTGTGTCAGTTTCACGCTGTGTCACCGTGTGTGTGTGTGTGACGGCGCGTGTGTGCGTCCGTGTGTCAGTTTCACGCTGTGTCACCGTGTGTGTGTGTGTGACGGCGCGTGTGTGCGTCCGTGTGTGAGTTTCACGCTGTGTCACCGTGTGTGTGTGTGTGTGACGGCGCGTGTGTGCGTCCGTGTGTGAGTTTCACGCTGTGTCACCGTGTGTGTGTGACGGCGCGTGTGTGCGTCCGTGTGTGAGTTTCACGCTGTGTCACCGTGTGTGTGTGTGTGTGACGGCGCGTGTGTGCGTCCGTGTGTCAGTTTCACGCTGTGTCACCGTGTGTGTGTGTGTGTGACGGCGCGTGTGTGCGTCCGTGTGTGAGTTTCACGCTGTGTCACCGTGTGCGTGTGTTTGACGGCGCGTGTGTGCGTCCGTGTGTGAGTTTCACGCTGTGTCACCGTGTGTGTGTGTGTGACGGCGCGTGTGTGCGTCCGTGTGTCAGTTTCACGCTGTGTCACCGTGTGTGTGTGTGTGACGGCGCGTGTGTGCGTCCGTGTGTCAGTTTCACGCTGTGTCACCGTGTGTGTGTGTGTGACGGCGCGTGTGTGCGTCCGTGTGTGAGTTTCACGCTGTGTCACCGTGTGTGTGTGTGTGTGACGGCGCGTGTGTGCGTCCGTGTGTGAGTTTCACGCTGTGTCACCGTGTGCGTGTGTGTGTGACGGCGCGTGTGTGCGTCCGTGTGTCAGTTTCACGCTGTGTCACCGTGTGCGTGTGTGTGTGACGGCGCGTGTGTGCGTCCGTGTGTGAGTTTCACGCTGTGTCACCGTGTGTGTGTGTGTGTGACGGCGCGTGTGTGCGTCCGTGTGTGAGTTTCACGCTGTGTCACCGTGTGTGTGTGTGTGTGACGGCGCGTGTGTGCGTCCGTGTGTGAGTTTCACGCTGTGTCACCGTGTGTGTGTGTGTGTGACGGCGCGTGTGTGCGTCCGTGTGTGAGTTTCACGCTGTGTCACCGTGTGCGTGTGTGTGTGACGGCGCGTGTGTGCGTCCGTGTGTGAGTTTCACGCTGTGTCACCGTGTGTGTGTGTGTGTGACGGCGCGTGTGTGCGTCCGTGTGTCAGTTTCACGCTGTGTCACCGTGTGCGTGTGTGTGTGACGGCGCGTGTGTGCGTCCGTGTGTGAGTTTCACGCTGTGTCACCGTGTGTGTGTGTGTGTGACGGCGCGTGTGTGCGTCCGTGTGTGAGTTTCACGCTGTGTCACCGTGTGTGTGTGTGTGTGACGGCGCGTGTGTGCGTCCGTGTGTGAGTTTCACGCTGTGTCACCGTGTGCGTGTGTTTGACGGCGCGTGTGTGCGTCCGTGTGTGAGTTTCACGCTGTGTCACCGTGTGTGTGTGTGTGTGACGGCGCGTGTGTGCGTCCGTGTGTGAGTTTCACGCTGTGTCACCGTGTGTGTGTGTGTGTGACGGCGCGTGTGTGCGTCCGTGTGTGAGTTTCACGCTGTGTCACCGTGTGCGTGTGTTTGACGGCGCGTGTGTGCGTCCGTGTGTGAGTTTCACGCTGTGTCACCGTGTGTGTGTGTGTGTGACGGCGCGTGTGTGCGTCCGTGTGTCAGTTTCACGCTGTGTCACCGTGTGTGTGTGTGTGTGACGGCGCGTGTGTGCGTCCGTGTGTGAGTTTCACGCTGTGTCACCGTGTGCGTGTGTTTGACGGCGCGTGTGTGCGTCCGTGTGTCAGTTTCACGCTGTGTCACCGTGTGCGTGTGTTTGACGGCGCGTGTGTGCGTCCGTGTGTGAGTTTCACGCTGTGTCACCGTGTGTGTGTGTGTGTGACGGCGCGTGTGTGCGTCCGTGTGTCAGTTTCACGCTGTGTCACCGTGTGTGTGTGTGTGACGGCGCGTGTGTGCGTCCGTGTGTCAGTTTCACGCTGTGTCACCGTGTGTGTGTGTGTGACGGCGCGTGTGTGCGTCCGTGTGTGAGTTTCACGCTGTGTCACCGTGTGTGTGTGTGTGTGACGGCGCGTGTGTGCGTCCGTGTGTGAGTTTCACGCTGTGTCACCGTGTGCGTGTGTTTGACGGCGCGTGTGTGCGTCCGTGTGTCAGTTTCACGCTGTGTCACCGTGTGCGGGCTGCTGACGCCCAGTGGCAGGGCCATGGTGTGGGCGCGGGCTCGGGTGAAGTCTCCCATCGTGGGCTCTTGAAGCAGGAGCCTGGTTCCAGAGGTCGACCCGCCCTGGCCCCAGCCGAGGCCCGTGGGGGGACCAGGCCCCTCGCGGTGTCGCAAGCCGGGATCCCGCCGACGCCGCGTCCACCTGCGCTGCCAGGCCGCCTGTCCGGGTGTCATTAACCCCCATCGTCCCGTTGCCAAGCAACGGCACAGGACCCTGGGAGAGCGGTACCACCACCCCCGTCAGCGTGGTACGTCCCAAAGGTCTTCCTCTACTGCTCACTTGGTACATCCCACCCCATCCTCCCGTAGGATGGTACAGCCCAGCTCCCGCTTTGCCTAAGTTCACATGGCACATTCCATCCCCCCCCCCCCCGTGAAAGTAAGTCGGCACGCCCTGGTACCGCGGACCGGACCGGCTTCCCCAGCAGGCAATTTAAAGGGCCCGGGGCTCCCAGCCGCCGCTACCACAGCGGAGCCCCGGGCCCCACTGCTGGACCCCTAGGGCTCCCTCAGCAATTGGGGCGCTAAAGACCCAGCCCTTGAGACCCCGCCCCTTCCGGTTGAGGCCCCGCCCCCTGCTCAGGACTCGGGAGTACCAGTAAGTCCTCTAAGTTACTTTCACCCCTGCCCCCCGTAAAGGATGGTACATCCCAACTGTCACCCCTCTGCCCTGAGTGCACTTGGTACCTCCCACTATCTCAAATTTGAGAGTGATCCACCCCAACTGGCATAGGGCCATATGGTACGTTCCATATCCTCTCACTATAGTACATCCTGTTTCACACACTTCCCTTCTTCCCATCCCCCGCCCATGAAGGAAATTAGGGCGTCCCATCCGTTTGCCCCCCTTCCCTGGTTCATGTGGTGCCTCCCATCCCACCTCGAGAATGGTACATCCCACCAGTCACTTCCACTGCCTGCCCTGGGTGAACATGGTACATCCCATCCGCTTTCTATGGTACCCGCCTTCCAAACCCCGGCTTCCCTTCTTCATGGTTTGTCCCACCTCCCCCCCCATAGATGGTACCGCCCCCCCCGCAAGTGGTACCTCCCATCCCAGGATGGTATGTCCCTACCCCCCCGTAAATGGTACCGCCTGCCCCCCTCCCGGATGGTTTGTCCCGCCTCCTCCCTCCTCCCCCCCGTGCCTGGTTTCCGCGCGAAATCGTTTCCCGGCCCCTGGCTCCCGCCCGCCGCCCCCGATGCCGGCCCGGGCCGCCCCGCTGCCCCCCGCCCCGCTCCCCGCCGAGCTGCGCAGGCGGTGAGTACCGGCCCCGCGTCCGGTCCGAGCCGTCCGGTCCGAGACCCCCCCCCGTCCGGTCCCGTCCGGTCCGAGCCCCCCCG
This sequence comes from Macrochelys suwanniensis, assembly GCA_033296515.1. NCBI lineage: Eukaryota > Metazoa > Chordata > Testudines > Chelydridae > Macrochelys > Macrochelys suwanniensis. The sequence goes on from CM065793.1 coordinate 19,676,955, forward strand.
TCCGGTCCGAGCCCCCCCGTCCGGTCCGAGCCCCCCCGTCCGGTCCGAGCCCCCCCGTCCGGTCCCCCCCTGGTCCGAGACCCCCCGTCCGGTCCCCCCCTGGTCCGAGCCCCCCCCCGTCCGGTCCGAGCCCCCCCCGTCCGGTCCCGTCCGGTCCGAGCCCCCCCACCCTGTCCGGTCCGAGCCCCCCCCGTCCGGTCCCCCCCTGGTCCGAGCCCCCCCGTCCGGTCCGAGCCCCCCCGTCCGGTCCCCCCCTGGTCCGAGCCCCCCCGTCCGGTCCGAGCCCCCCCGTCCGGTCCGAGCCCCCCCGTCCGGTCCCCCCCTGGTCCGAGCCCCCCCGTCCGGTCCGAGCCCCCCCGTCCGGTCCGAGCCCCCCCGTCCGGTCCCCCCCTGGTCCGAGACCCCCCGTCCGGTCCCCCCCTGGTCCGAGCCCCCCCCCGTCCGGTCCGAGCCCCCCCCGTCCGGTCCCGTCCGGTCCGAGCCCCCCCACCCTGTCCGGTCCGAGCCCCCCCCGTCCGGTCCCCCCCTGGTCCGAGCCCCCCCGTCCGGTCCGAGCCCCCCCGTCCGGTCCCCCCCTGGTCCGAGCCCCCCCGTCCGGTCCGAGCCCCCCCGTCCGGTCCGAGCCCCCCCGTCCGGTCCCCCCCTGGTCCGAGCCCCCCCGTCCGGTCCGAGCCCCCCCGTCCGGTCCGAGCCCCCCCGTCCGGTCCCCCCCTGGTCCGAGACCCCCCGTCCGGTCCCCCCCTGGTCCGAGCCCCCCCCCGTCCGGTCCGAGCCCCCCCCGTCCGGTCCCGTCCGGTCCGAGCCCCCCCACCCTGTCCGGTCCGAGCCCCCCCCGTCCGGTCCCCCCCTGGTCCGAGCCCCCCCGTCCGGTCCGAGCCCCCCCGTCCGGTCCCCCCCTGGTCCGAGCCCCCCCGTCCGGTCCGAGCCCCCCCGTCCGGTCCGAGCCCCCCCGTCCGGTCCCCCCCTGGTCCGAGCCCCCCCGTCCGGTCCGAGCCCCCCCGTCCGGTCCGAGCCCCCCCGTCCGGTCCCCCCCTGGTCCGAGCCCCCCCGTCCGGTCCGAGCCCCCCCGTCCGGTCCCCCCCTGGTCCGAGCCCCCCCGTCCGGTCCCCCCCTGGTCCGAGCCCCCCCGTCCGGTCCCGTCCGGTCCGAGCCCCCCCCCCCATCCGGTCCGGGTCCCCCCCTGGTCCGGGTCCCCCCCTGGTCCGAGCCCCCCCCGTCCGGTCCGAGCCCCCCCCGTCCGGTCCGAGCCCCCCCCGTCCGGTCCGAGCCCCCCCGTCCGGTCCCCCCCTGGTCCGAGCCCCCCCGTCCGGTCCGAGCCCCCCCGTCCGGTCCCCCCCTGGTCCGAGCCCCCCCGTCCGGTCCGAGCCCCCCCGTCCGGTCCCCCCCTGGTCCGAGCCCCCCCGTCCGGTCCGAGCCCCCCCGTCCGGTCCGAGCCCCCCCGTCCGGTCCCCCCGTCCGGTCCGAGCCCCCCCGTCCGGTCCGAGCCCCCCCGTCCGGTCCCCCCCTGGTCCGAGCCCCCCCGTCCGGTCCGAGCCCCCCCGTCCGGTCCCCCCCTGGTCCGAGCCCCCCCGTCCGGTCCCCCCCTGGTCCGAGCCCCCCCGTCCGGTCCCGTCCGGTCCGAGCCCCCCCCCCCATCCGGTCCGGGTCCCCCCCTGGTCCGAGCCCCCCCCGTCCGGTCCGAGCCCCCCCCGTCCGGTCCGAGCCCCCCCGTCCGGTCCGAGCCCCCCCGTCCGGTCCCCCCCTGGTCCGAGCCCCCCCGTCCGGTCCGAGCCCCCCCGTCCGGTCCCCCCCTGGTCCGAGCCCCCCCGTCCGGTCCGAGCCCCCCCGTCCGGTCCGAGCCCCCCCGTCCGGTCCCCCCCTGGTCCGAGCCCCCCCGTCCGGTCCGAGCCCCCCCGTCCGGTCCCCCCCTGGTCCGAGCCCCCCCGTCCGGTCCCCCCCTGGTCCGAGCCCCCCCGTCCGGTCCCGTCCGGTCCGAGCCCCCCCCCCCATCCGGTCCGGGTCCCCCCCTGGTCCGAGCCCCCCCCGTCCGGTCCGAGCCCCCCCCGTCCGGTCCCCCCCTGGTCCGAGCCCCCCCGTCCGGTCCGAGCCCCCCCGTCCGGTCCGAGCCCCCCCGTCCGGTCCCCCCCTGGTCCGAGCCCCCCCGTCCGGTCCGAGCCCCCCCGTCCGGTCCCCCCCTGGTCCGAGCCCCCCCGTCCGGTCCGAGCCCCCCCGTCCGGTCCGAGCCCCCCCGTCCGGTCCCCCCCTGGTCCGAGCCCCCCCGTCCGGTCCGAGCCCCCCCGTCCGGTCCCCCCCTGGTCCGAGCCCCCCCGTCCGGTCCGAGCCCCCCCGTCCGGTCCCCCCCTGGTCCGAGCCCCCCCGTCCGGTCCCCCCCTGGTCCGAGCCCCCCCGTCCGGTCCCGTCCGGTCCGAGCCCCCCCCCCCATCCGGTCCGGGTCCCCCCCTGGTCCGAGCCCCCCCCGTCCGGTCCGAGCCCCCCCCGTCCGGTCCCGTCTGGTCCGAGCCTCCTCCCCGGTCCCCCCGTCCAGTCCGAGCCCCCCCCCCGTCCGGTCCCCCCCCGGTCCCCCCGTCCGGTCCGAGCCCCCCCCCCGTCCGGTCCGAGCCCCCCCCCCGTCCGGTCCGAGCCCCCCCCCCGTCCGGTCCGAGCCCCCCCCCCGTCCGGTCCGAGCCCCCCCGTCCGGTCCCCCCCCGGTCCCCCCCCGGTCCGAGCCCCCCCCCCGTCCGGTCCGAGCCCCCCCCCCGTCCGGTCCGAGCCCCCCCCCCCGTCCGGTCCGAGCCCCCCCGTCCGGTCCGAGCCCCCCCGTCCGGTCCGAGCCCCCCCGTCCGGTCCCCCCCTGGTCCGAGCCCCCCCCGTCCGGTCCGAGCCCCCCCCGTCCGGTCCCGTCCAGTCCGAGCCTCCTCCCCGGTCCCCCCGTCCAGTCCGAGACCCCCCCGTCCGGTTCCCCCCGGTCCCCCTGTCCGGTCCGAGCCCCCCCCGTCCGGTTCCCCCCGGTCCTCCGTCCGGTTCCGTCCTGTCCGAGCTCCTCCATCCGGTCCAGTTCTCCCCGTCCGATTCTCCCCGGTCCGAGCCCCTCCGTCCGGTCCCCCTGTGGGGCCCCCCGGTCCGAGCTCCCCTGTCCAGTCCCCCCCCCCCGGTCTGCCCCCCCTCGCATGGACCCCCACATTGAGGTCGGACCCCCCCCCCCCCCCGAAGCAGTGGCCACCTACAGACCGTTGGTGGTGGTGGGGGGCTCTGGTCTGGTGGGGGGGATTATTGGGGGGCTGGAGGGTTCTCCCATTGGGGTCTGGTCCCCACAAACTCAGGCCGCTTGGGCTAGTGCGTGGGGTGAGCCCTGCGGCCGGCAGACCCTGGTTTGGGGGCAGCTATGTTTGCCGGCTTGGAGGGGGGGTGTGGAGACATGGAGGGAAGCATGTGCCTCCTCCGAATGGGGCCCGAGGGGTGGCACGTCCCCCTGGGCTATTTCGGGGGGGTCTCAGGAGTTATTTTATCTGGCCCTGCCTCCCCCCACCTTGTCCTGTGCTCTGGGCCCCCCGTCCTGCTGGGAGCCCCAGAGCCTAGAAGGGTGGATCCTGGAAGCGGGGGTCAGACCTGTTTTCCCCATCCCTGTATGGCACCAGTTTGCTTTGTCTTTCTCCCTCCCACCCCCGCGTCCCGCGCATGCAGCTGTTTAGGACAGGAAGTGAAGGAGAGCCCCGCATCCGGTCAGAACGTGGGGGGACACGTGGTTGGGGGGCAGCAGGCAGCTGCCTGTGCTGTGCAGGAGGCCAGGCTAGGTGATCCTCCAGCTCCCATGAACACCCGCCTTCCGCAAACAATGTGCCCCGGGCCGGGCAGGACCGCCAATCTGCAGGCCTTGCTCCCTAAGGAAATGTACCCTCCTGCCCGCCTGCAGTTAACCCTCCTCGTTATTACCACCCTCACCCCTTAGGCAACTGCCTTTGTCTTGGCACGACCCTGATTCAGCAGGGGGCGGATCTGATATATGGGGCAGCCCCTTGGCTCCAGGAAACAGTTTCCTGTTAGCTGTTCAGCCTGATGGGGTAGAAGTCTGCTGGCTCTAGGATATTCAAGGCCCTATAAAGCTCTTTTTATTTTCCCCAGGCCATTAGGGGAGAGGAGAAGGAACCAAAGAAAGTCCAGAAAATGTTCCCGCTCCCTCTCTGCACCCCCACAAAACAAGCAGGCCATGGGGCTGAGTGGTTTGGAATTGCAGGTTGTTACTTCCTGAGATCAGAGACTCTGTTTTCCCCTTTGGGAGCATCTGCCTGTGTGCAGGATATTAACTACCAGGCGGGTGTGTTCTGCTCTGGATCTGGGGTCCGATTGGAGGCTCGGTTTTTAAATAAATAAATAAATAAATAAATGCCTTCTCTTGACACTGGTCAGACCCGCTGTAATTCTCCTAGGCCCCTTAAATGTGCTTCCCCTTGTCACTCTCGGGGGCCCCAATCCTTCAATCCAATGCACCCCTGCTCGTGCGCAGATCTGGTTGCAGATTGGAGGGAGGCGGGTGGGGGACAATGTTCTAGTTAGCAAACCAGGCCAGGGATGTGCAGTTAACATCAATGGTGGCTGCAGAAGAGGGAATCCGTGTCCTTCGTGATTTCACGTCAAGCTGCTTGCAGCCTGAGCTCCTGTCTGGAAGAACATAACTCTCCTGTTTTCCTCCGCAGTGAGCGGGAGCAGGGCGATTGTGTGCGGCACATGGCGTATGTGCACTTCCTGTGAGAATTTAACCCAGCTCCCTCGCTGCTATTGTCCGTTCCGCTCGGCTTCTGTCTCCCCCTTAGCGTGTTGTTCTTGTGGTGCCTCCTGCTTAGTACAAGAGGAGACGGTTAAGAGGACTGCGCATGCTGGTCTCGTTGCTTCGCCAGCAGACCACAGCGTGATCCAGGTGCACTCGGGGAATTGTTTGAGGGCTGCTCTAGCCCAGTGGTGACTCTTCTGGTTAAACGGCTGCCCAGAGCTTCGTTTAGCCCCTGAGCGTGGCTGTGCACCAACCTTTCCTATCAATCCTGGGAGCAATTTTCCGAAGTCCCCGTGGGAAGGGAGCGGAAATGTTGGTGTCAAACCCTTAACTAAAAAGATGGATGGTAGACAGCCTGAAGCCACTTTCCTCTGTTTACCCACGGTGCCAATGGTCCGTACTCCCCCCTCTCCTTAAAATACTGATTAACGAAGGGGGGAAGAAATGAATGGCTTTGATTCCTGGTACTGCTGCTTAGGGTTTCAAAGCCCCTGTGCTGATGAGGCCTTTCGTTTGCATTCTGCTATGGGGGGCACAGGGTGCATTTCTTAGCACCCCAAACCGTAGAGCGGGCACCGAGAGAAACTGACAGGCATGGGCTAGTAACAGTGCCTGTAGTTGAAAGGAAACCTTGCCATACAATACGCAGTGGGTGAGGTGCTGAAGCTAAAACAGTATCCGGAGGGCCCTGGATTGCGAGTCATCCAAAGCTTGCTGTGGGCGCAAATGAGGCGAAGTTGGGGAGACAGGCTGGCTGCAGTGTCAGCAAATCCAGGATTGGCTTGTGGTGGTGGGACCCAGCCACACGATGTGCCCCGAGCCGGGAATAAACACTGCAAGTCTGCACCGATGGGGTCTGGTAGCTGAACACTGGCGTTCTGTAGGACGCGTGCCAGCCCCAGGTAACCAGGGAGTGGCTCTTGGCGGCGGCGCTCTGGGACGCTTCCAAGGGGCGAGATTGTTCCTCAACGGGATTGGGGAATGATGTGATTCCCTGGCAGAACTGCCCCTCTCCGGTCGTGTTCTTGCATGTGTATGTGACAGAAGCCATCCAAAGTTCGGAGAGGCTTGCGTGTCCTTCTGCAAGGCCTGTGGGTGCATGCGGAGGGAATGCTGGGGCTCTGCTGAGTTACGGCTCCTCTCCTGGAAATGGTCTTTCCTTTGTTTTTGCCAGTGGCTCCTGATAAGCCTCTCCCGTGTCTGGGCAGGGACCTGGTGTCTCCATTTCATTTCATTTCATTTGAACTCTGTGTGCGCCTGTAATGAGTCATTAACGTAAGTAATTAACTCTTAATTGATGAAAGGACAGCCAATGGCATTGTTTGGCAACTGATGCCCTGGCAGCAGCTAGAGAGGAAACAGGAGCGTTGGGCTGAAAGACACGTTGTGCTGAACCCTTCATGTAAAGATTGGGAAGAACTGGCTGGGCCAGGGACCGGAGACTGTTTCTGGTGCAAAGGACTGTCCTGTAGGGTCAGTTGGTGGCTGGTGAGCATATGGCCAAAGTCATGGCTGCTCTCCCTCCTCTAGAAAGTCACCATTGTTCCGGGAATCCGTGTCTTGTCACCGGGCTCCATGCATCGTATTGAGAGGGACCCCTCTCTGCTCTGAAGCACTAAAAGGATTTCTTCTATCCCCCGGCTTGGCTCTGGCTCAGACCGAGAGCTTTCCCCAAGGGCCATACGCTATCTTGCATCTGTTCTGATCTATCCAAGCCCTTATCCGAGCCTCATCACCGAGGCAGGAGGAAGCACTCCGACGGGGTCTCTGGAGTGTGTTCTCCTCTAGAGCGTGGCCCAGGGATTTTTGATCCTTTGCCCCTAGCTGTTGGGTTTTGCGGAGTCCTTGGCAAGAGCCGCGATAAGGCGAGGCCTTGGCAGTGAGTCACAGCATGGTCAGGGGCGCAGCGATGTTGTCAGAGCATTGGGATAGCTATGTAAATAGTGAGATAGCCGTGCAGACCTGGAGCCAAAGCATGGCCCTCCGGCGCAGCATTCGCAGAGCGTTCGAGGAGTATCTGGGTGACTGAGAGGCATATTCCTTGTCCGTCCTGGGGCCTCAGGCGCTGGCTGGACGTCTTGTGGCAGCCCTTGCTGCTTAGAACCAGGTCTGCCACCTCTCAGAAAGGAGAGGGTGACGAGACCCCCCTTGCGTCGGAGACTAGCGAGCGTCCCGGGAGGCCAAGTCCCTTTCACTTGTCTTTGCGTGGGCAGTTGCAGGGACCTTTCCATTTGTTGCTTGAGCTGGGATTTTCCCAGAAGCCAAGGGAAGTGGGGCATCGCGATCCCAGCCCTAGAATTTACTAACTTCGTTTTGCAGGGGAAAAGTTCCAAAAGTGGCGTAGACTCTGAACGTTGGTCCGAGCCCTGACAGCTTTCCAGGAGAGGTTGGCGCCCGAGTCACTTTTGAAAAGGGGACTTGGGCTCTGAAGTCACTTAATGGCTGGTATCCGCTGAGCTGGCACTTCCAGCACCACTATCCGCTCCACCGGAGAGCTTTCCCGTCCCTTTCCTGCCGAAACGCCACCCCTTCCCCCGGTTCTAGTTGGGGGCACAAAGGAAGTGTCCCCACAGTTACCTCGTTGCATCACAATTGGGGAAAGAAACTTTAACAAGTCACAATTCTCTTGCAGGCTCCAAGCCTTGGAGAAGGAGGAGGATGGGCTGAGTGAGAAGGTAAGGTTCTCTTTCGCTTGTTGGAGCGTTACCCATTTCTGCTGAGCGACGCGTTTCCAAAGAGACGCCCACGCTTTTATGGACGGTCTTGAGCTGTAACTTTCATTAAAGGGGCTTTTGTACCGCGCACATGTGGCTTTTATGCTGGTGCTGCTCCCCGGTGCCCTTCTATACCAAGCACTCCTGCTCCGCAGCCATGCAGTGGGTATTTCATACGGCGTTTCTGTCCTCCTGAATTTGCCTGTCTCTCTTAGTCAGGCCTGCCAGGCAGCGTTAATTTGCAGGAGTGACTTCAGTGGAATTTAGCTGATTTCTCAGCCGTATCCTGCATACTTGGCCCAAGAGTCACGTCTTAAAAGTGTGATTCATTGGTGCGCATGGCAGCTTCTGGGGCCTCCGTTCCATTGTCTCTTTGTGTTACAGAAGGTCCTAGAAGCTCAACTGAGGTGGGGCGCTTTGTGCCTGGTGCTGCACAGACATAGCGAGAGAGGGTCCCTGCCCTGGGTCACAACTAGGGCGTGGCTGGTCAGGGCTAGTCCCAGAGAGCAGGGGTCAGAACTGGGGCCGGAGCCTAAGACTGGTCGCTGGAGGTCAGGACCGGGGGCAAGGTCCTAGTACTGATGCCAGGGGGTGGGAAGGAAGCCAGAGATGGAGGAGAAAAGCCAGGGTCAGAGTTCAAGCATTGAAACCGGGGGGGGGGGGCAAAGCCGACGTTAGAGTCCAAGTACCAAAGCCAGGGGTTCAGTGGCGGGAGCCGAGGGTCCAAGAGCGAGCCAAGATGCAGCTCTGTCGCAACAGCTGCTGGGGGAGGGTCCCGCTCGTGGCACGGCTGCTTCCTGGAACTCCCCCCTGGACCAATCAATACTGCAAGGGAAGCTGTCAGTCTGGCCTTCCGAGGCGGGACTTCCTGTAGTCTTCATCTCCACAAGGGCTGTGTGGTCGTGTGTGCGAGCGGATGGTGGCTGCCAGGTGCCGGCATTCAGGCGCTGGTCTTCCTGCATCCCGCGGACCTGGGTTCTAGTCCCACCACTGCAGAGCCTCGCACCCTGAGGAGCTCAGTCTAAATAGACATGGGCTGGGAGGGGAAGTGACTTGCCCAAGGCCACCCAGCAGGTCGGTGGCAGGGCCAGGAATAGAACCCAGATGTCCTGAGTCCCAGGCCAGTGCCCTCCCCGCTGGGACGTGCAGCTCACGCTGCCCTCGTTCTGGAAATCAGCATAATGAATGCCCCATTGCGGGGCGGGGGGACCCTCTGGAATGCGACTTAATAAGGAAAACGTGCTGAGAAGGGAAACGGCAGATTGCACCGCCGGACCAGAGAGGTGAACGCTGCAGGCTTCTTTCAGTAAGCGCCTCTCTCGCTCCCTGGCTCCTCAGACACATGCTCCTGCAGTGAGGTCATAATCCTGTATTTATTCGATCAGTCCGTTTCCATAGAAACTGCTGTCATGTCACAAACTGGGCTTCGTGACTTCACTACCGAGCTGGGTGAGAGGAGGCTGGAAACTCAACCTGCCCCCTTAATCCTGGGGAGCAGCAAGAAGCTTGGGTGGGGGCGGGAGGGTTCCCAGGAGGCTCAGATGAGGGTCGACATGCCCCAGGGCAAGGTGGATTTAGCAAAGGCCTAGCAGAGAATGTGCCGCCTACAGGTGGCGTCTGGAGGCCGTCCTTGGTCACGATCCCTGCATTAGGGATACTGCAGCCATAAACCCCTGAGCAAGAGTAAATATTATTGTGACAACCCGGTGTTCTGGAAGGGCCATAAATGCTGCTGCTTCAGGGCGTAGACTTGGACCTCTTAACTATTGGGGTCCCCCCCCATGACTCTCTCTCCCAGGGCTTCATGCACCGTCATCTGACACAGCTGGTGCTGGCCTCTGCTGGAGGTGGGGTAGCTGGGCCCCTGCTCTGGCCCAGCCTAGCAACTCCTCTGGCCGTATTGCTATGAAATACCAAGGCCGCTCTCCGCTACTGTAATGAAGGAGCGTCTCCCTATGTGTGGTAGTGCGGCAGCCCAGGCCCCAGTAATGAGCTGCCTCTTTCTCCTCCACCATGAACACCGGGTCGCAGAAGCTGCGTACGCCCCGCAGGCTGGGGGAACTGGTCGCAAGCTCGTTGCCTGTAACGCGCTCCTCCTCCTTGTCCCCTCAGGAGTGCGTGAAGGAGAAGCTGAGTCTGGTCCATGGCTTCCTACAAGCAGATGCACAGAATCAGCTGAGTGACCTCGAGACCAAGCTGCACAGAGAGGAGCTGTCAGAGGTGGGGCATTGTGTGTGTACACGTATGCGTACTCGTACGTGCCAGCATACATGGGAAGGAGGGACCAAGACGTAGGCGCTCAAAGTTCATGCCTGGGTGCCCTGGCTTCTGCAGTCGCGTGATGGCTCAGAATCTCTGATTTCATTTTGTAAAAAAAGGTAGCTAAACCTGAAACTATGAACCGAGTACAACTGATGTCTGCCTGAGTCTGCAGGCAGCCTGAAACAGCCACTAGCTACAAGGAGTATGAACTGCCCCATTCATCTTAACTCTGAAGCCTGCTGCCACCTGAGCAGGAGCAGTGCCGCGGCCTGTGGCCTGGGTGGTTATGGGGACCCAGGGTGGGGTGTGTGTTGGATTCAGCCCTTGGAAGGCCGAAGGGTAACTGGGGAGCTTTGTGGTCGTCCTGTGTTGTGACTGGGCCCTGCTCCCGTAGGAGGGGTACCTGGCCAGGGTGAAAGCCTTGCTCAGCAAAGAGCTGTCTGTGGAGAATGGGGACGCCGCAGCGCTCGGCCAGAAATCCAACGGGTGCTCCGAGAATGGCGCCTACGGCAGTGACGAAGACTCGGAGAGAGCCGGCCACGAGGGGGAGGAGGACAGCGCTATGGAGACGGAGGAAGCAGTGGCATCCTCCTCCTCCTCCTCGGCAACCGGGTCAAAAAGCCGCAAAGCCAGGAGGAGCAAATCCAATGGCGAGAACAAAAGTAAGGAGCTGGCATTGTGCGGCCCTAGCAACCGAGGCAGGGTCTGTGGGTTCTGCCCCCTGGAGCCCTGCTTCGCTGCGGAGTTCCCTTGTGATTCAGGGCAGCCTTCCTGAACCCTTTCTAGACCCTCGGCTGGGATGGGGCTGCCCCCCACCCAACGCTCCTCAGTGCTTCACCTGAGCACAACAGGCTGCCCACTTCCCTTGGGTGGCTTGGCTAGCGAACTCCCCTTTGTGGCTGCTGGGGCAGGACGGCCAGCAGGCTTTCCTGCTCCCTGCGCCCCTTGGGAGCTCTTCCTCGGCCTAGTGTAAATGCCTGCTTGGCTGTAGGCTCCTCGCAGTGCAGAAGAGGGTACGGATTTCTCCTTGGCATCCGATAGCAACCTCACCGCATTTGTTGTACCTTGATACAGCGCGGAGGGTCAGACTCCTGGGGGCAAGAGGCACGCTGCCCTGCGGCGTTTGGTTCCGTAACCTCCTGGTCTTGCTCTGTTCACTCTTAAAGCAAATAAGAAATGAGCAGAAATCTCCGTTGTGTGGGAGCTTTGGAGGCAGGCGGCTGGGTGGTGTATTGCCGGAGCTCTTCAGCACAAGGGAGGCAATTATCCCTGCCGTTAAAGAATGGGAGGGGAGGGCAGGAGCTGTGCTCCGGTTTGATGAGTCGGAAGGAATGTGGCATAGCCTCGTTTCTCCACCTGGGCACAGGGGGATGCTCGAGCACGTGGTGCAGGAATGGCTGGTGTCGGACGTTGATGGCCAAATTCTCAGCTGTGCTGAGGCCCTTCTGTGTTGCTCTGGCTTCAGAGCGGGTGGAAACAGACCTCCGGTGTCCCCCCTGCACACAGGGTCTTCCCTGGTCGGTGTGGAGCTGGTATCTGCCCAGTTCCCAGAGCAGGGGGCTGGTTGGGGGCATGGCTGGAGTGCGCAGCCCTGTGGCTATTCTGTCCATTCTGGGGGCCGTGGGAAGCAAAGCGTGAGCTAGAACAGCCTTGGGGCTGCTCTAATTTACACCGGGAGTGGAGCAGGTGGGGAGTGCAAAGGTGGGTCAAGACCAAGTCTGCTGCTGCCCCAGCGGCTGGAATGGAGTAAAGGAAAATCAGGCCCTCGGGGTGGTGTGTGAATGGCGTGTGCTTTTCTCTAGCTGTGAATGACAACAGTTCTTCTCCCTGCAAAGTAATGATTGCTCCTTTTCTCCTGACAGAATCCCCAGCCAGCGCAAGGGTTACCCGGAGCTCTGGCAGGCAGCCGACCATCCTAGCCCTGTTCTCCAAAGGGTCAGTACGTCCTGCAGCTCCTGGTTGTGCAATCCTGGTGCAGCTGGACTGTCGCAAGCGTTTTTTTGTCGGGTTTGAGATGGATATGTTTCTTTAATCTCCTAACCGTTTATTTTTGCTGGTGATTCATTGGCGTCCTCCCTCTTCTTCGCTGTTCTCTTTGCACGGTGGTTCGCTGAATAGTTGGTACAGCTTTGTGTGAAAGATTCCCAATGGGCTAACGGGGTGGATCCTAATGTTTGCAGGTCCATGACTATCTAACAGCCTCTAACGTGCAGATCCTGTAACTGGCAGGAGAATGACCTGAAGTGCAGAAAGGGACCCCTCCAAATCTGTTGGGGATCTTAGCACAGTGGGGTCCCAGTCCTCGATAGGCACGTCTCGAATACACCCAATGTGCAGTGCCTGACACCCCAGGGTCCTGGTCCGTGGCTGGGGCGGTGGTATTATCAGCTGATAAATGTCTGATTTGGACTGACTATGTTACGTTTATTAGGGTGGGAAGGAAGCGGATGCTCTCTCTGTGAAGGTCAGAGGTGTGGTGTGGGCTAGAGAGCTGGCTTCTGGCCTGGCTCTTCCCCTGTCCTGCCTTGTGACTTTGACCAAGTCACTTCCCCTCTTTTCCCCTCATACCCCTTGTCTGTGTAGACTGTGAGCATGTTTGGGCAGGGACGGTCTCATGTCTTTGTGTAGAACTTGGGTCAATGGAGCCCCGACTTTGGATGCTACTAAAATGCAAACGGTTAATAAAGCCGAGGTGTCGTGGATCAGAACGGCTTAGCTGGTTCTGCGATCAGTTTTGTGACAGCAGCTGCTGCTATTGGAAGTGCTTAGACAGCCCAGTACCGCTGCTCTCACAAACTGTAGGCAGACAGTGCTGTTTGGGTCTCTTTTCCCATCGCCTTCGCTGAAAAGCAGTTTGAAAGGAGCAAAGAATTGATCTTTCTGCTGCTTTTCACCTTTAAACCCAACAGATCCAACAAACGCAAATCGGACGAGGTGAACGGAGAAGTGAAGCAGGAAACGAATCCAGAAAAGGAGGAAGAAGAGCTAGAAGAGAAGGTACGTCTGGCACATGTTTGAAAACAAATTCCTAGACGTCTCATTAGGCTATTCAGGAAGAATAGTCAGGCATATTATTTCTGCTGCGACTCCAATGTGCTTAGTTTGTAAAGCTGTTGGGCTCTTACATGCATTTCTTTCTTTCACCTCTACTTCAAGGAGCAAGATGAAAAAAGAATTAAAATTGAAACCAAAGAAGGGTAAGAGCAGCTCAAATTCCTTTAATCGGGTGTTTGAATGTTCTGGCTTGAGTGTGCATGGAGTAGATGACCTCTCGAGGTCCCTTCCAGTGCTATGGTCTGTGTCTGTGTGTGTGTGCGCGCGCGCGTGTTTGTGTGTTTCTCTTTGCAGAAATTTGTCACGGGGTCTGTTGTGGCAAAAGACAAAACAAAAAAATCAAAAAGATTTCTCGCTGTTTCCTCCCGTCTGTGTCGGAGGCAGAGACCATGCTAAAGAAATGGGAGCAATTTAGTGTCTGAAAGAAAAATGTGACTCTGGTCGTTGACTCATGTATAAAGCGTCTGAAAACATAGAGGAGGGATTGGGTCTGGCTCAGTGAACTCCCTTTTTGTGCTTCCGGCTGTGCTGTTGCTGAAGTCCGGGATAGCTTGTCTTGTACCGGGATAGCTTACACTAGTGTAAGGGCTTGCCTGCACTTGAACACTAACCGAAACATCTCTCTGTGTGGATGGTTTGATTCCAGAATGAGAGTGCCTTTTTCCAGTTTAATCTGCGCTCAAAGTGGGCTAAACTGAACCAGAGAAAGGTGATCTTATTCTGGAATAAGAGCATCCACATGGAGAGCTGTTTCTCATTGAATTCACACCCTGCCTAGTACTGGATTAACTTCCTGGTGTAACTGCAGCCACACTAAGGCCTGTACAAAGAAAAACCCACACATACCCCCAGCCGAAGTAGCTGTTGTCCCAGCATGACACAAGGGTGTCGAGAAGGCCCCTGGCTCCTGAGACACTTAGGTGCTTTTGGAAGTTTTACATGCCCAGGGCTGGTCATGTGACTCCCTTCGCGTGCTCGGAAAAGCCCATCAGGAAAGCTCGGTGAAATGCAGGGTTAATAGAAAAGCCTGAAAGCAATTCACCCCCATCCGAAACCCTCCCACCAGAGTCCGGTAGCGTGTCTGACTGTGGGGGAAGGCAGCTCCTAGTATTTCCAGCTGATCTCTTCTGTTTCTTGGGCCGAGGGCTGGTATGTTGGAATCTGTGAGCCGATGGTGTGTGAGGAGCTCGGTGCTTTCCTGTAGAGCAAAACCACTTCAGCTAGAACGGCGCATTTGTTTTGCGGGGCATCGGCAATGAAACGGTGGCGTCTATTCGGGCCTCTCGAACAGCTGAGAGCACGAATGTGCGGGTGGCGGAATAACCTCGCTAGGCTTTTTTGCCCTATACCTTCATTCCTTGTCTTGATGTATTTTGTGCCCAGGTCTGAGATAAAAGAGGAAGCTACGCAGGTTAAAACCGCGCCGCCTGCTAAAGTAAGTGGTTTTTCCTGTTCTCGTCAGCACTTGGGCCCTGTCCGAGCGCTGCTGACAGCTTGTCAACCGCTCGGAGTGGCAGCGAGTCAAGAAAAAAATACTGTCCAGCGCACGTCACTCACGGCTCCGAGTGATCTTTAAAAGCAGCATTCACAGCACAATCAAACCGTAACAAGGGGGCATGTGTGTATTGTGTGGGTGCAGTGAGTCCTTCCTTGTGCCACGCCTGGCCAGGTCAGAGAAGTTGCTAAACACCTGGTCCTAGACAGTGTGACTGTTTACTGCTCCAGATTCCTGGTAGATACAGGACTGGCCGTCAGTGTGGGAACGTGTGATGATTCTTATGGAGGGCTGAGGCTGGTAAATGGCAGAACTGTTAATGGGGAAAGCTGCTGATGTCTCGTGTTGTTTCCCTGGCAGACCACTCCTCCCAAGTGTGTCGACTGCCGACAGTACCTGGACGATCCCGATCTCAAGTTCTTCCAGGGGGATCCCGACAATGCGGTAAGCGGCTCATTGCTGGGGTTTCGAAACGTGGCCATGCCGTTGGGAGTGAAGGTCCAACGTGCCCCTCTCTCTCTCTCTCTCAGCTAGAGGAGCCGGAGATGCTGACGGACGAGCGCTTGTCCATTTTCGATGCCAACGAAGACGGGTTTGAAAGTTACGAGGATTTGCCCCAGCACAAAGTGACCTCCTTCAGGTAAGGCTTCTTGCCCCGTTGCACCGACAATAGTTTGGCAGTGCTGCATTTGTAACCCCTGGGGCAAATCAGACTGCAGGGGGGTCGCTCTCTTCTGCACAGAGTGGAGAGGCTTTGTACTGCCCTGAGCACTACGCTAGGCGGTGAGACGGCTTCCCCATGCATGTAGCCCGGAGCTTGGTTCACGGGCGTGCAGTTCCTGCCTTGGTCAAGGGAAGCGTGTAGCTCCCCTGGTCAGACACGGGATGTGTAAATGCAGAGCGGTTTGCAGTGAGCCCCGGATGCGGGTGTAAGCTGTATGTTAAATGTAACAACGTCCTTTCTCCTCTCTCGCACAGCGTCTACGACAAAAAGGGTCACTTGTGTCCGTTTGACACCGGTCTCATAGAGAGGAATATCGAACTGTACTTCAGTGGTGCTGTGAAACCAATATACGACGACAACCCGTGTCTAGATGGTAAGTGTCTTTCGGCACGGAGCTGGGGGCAGACACCGGCCTGCCTGGTACCCTGGGACTTTCTCAGTCTGTGTGCTGAGGACCAGTCCAAAGACCTGGGAAACTGACTTTTTGTGCTGTCAGCGGAATCTTGGCAGTGCGAGGAACGGCCTCTCCTCTCGGGTGACGTCGCTAGCACTGGGTTACTGCTGCCGAGTAAATTGTTCAGTAATTCTGCAGGCCCTCGGTTATGCTTGGGGCTGGGGGCCACTGGCAGTGCTGATTCTGAGCTAAAGTTCAACAGCCTGTTAATGGCAAGTGTGTTAAAAGCGGCTGCGCTCTGATCTGGGCCAGTAAATCGGTGTGAGGGCCTGGTTCTCCGGGGGTCGGCAGTGTGTGCAGGACACTCCCTTTGTGAGCCGGTAGCATTTCTCACCTGGTCTGCTCTGGTGCCAAGGGCTGCACAGTGCGTGGCAACGAGAAGCTGGCCCCTGGGCACCAGACTCCGAGTGTGTGTGTGTGTGTGTGTGTGTGTGTAAGAGAAACATCATTGCTCTTCCCCTCTCAGGTGGTGTCCGCGCCAAGAAACTGGGTCCCATAAACGCTTGGTGGATCACTGGGTTCGACGGAGGAGAGAGAGCCTTGATCGGCTTCACGACGGGTAGGTCTGCAAACTGGGGCGTTTCAGGGGGCTTCTCCCTCGGGGGCTGGCGGGATCCCTGTGTGCTGAGGGTTAACGTTTCGGGTACCCCTGAGGGTACGAAGCAGCAAGCTGCTGTGGGGTGGGGAGTGGGAGCCAAGGCACTCGATAACCGCCAGAGCGGGTTGCTGCAATTCGATTGCTGATGCTGGGGGGGTCGCTCCTGTTACCCAAGCCACGAAATGCTGATTTTCTCTGGGCGCGTCCATACGCAGCTGCCCCAGTGTAACTCAGGGAGGGGTTTTTAAACTCTTCCCAAAGGCCATGTGGATGCTCCCTTATTTTGGATGACCCCAATTAGGAACAGGGTGATGCTAAACAGAGCTAAGCCACTCTTGAATTGAAGTGTGTGTAGACGCTTGGGGGACCGACAGGACTGTGCTCCTGAGAGTCCTTTACACTTTTCCCGTCGCACGTTCCTTAGCTTATTTGGGCCTTTCGGCTGTTTGGGCTAAGGTGTTCCGTAAGTAAAGCCCCTGCAGTCACCGTCTCTGGCAATCTCTCCCTGCTTCAGCCTTTGCGGATTACATTCTCATGGAGCCCAGCGAGGAATACGCTCCCACCTTCGCGTTAATGCAGGAGAAGATCTACATGAGTAAAATCGTTGTGGAATTCCTCCAGAACAATCCTGACGTCAGCTATGAGGACTTGCTGAACAAGATCGAGGTGAGACATGGCGTTTCCGTCCTCTGACTCACTGGATCCCACCCTTGGGTTCCCAGCCCCCAGGGGCATGCGGACAGGAGCTGAGGGGTCATGCCCATGGAAATGGCAGGGGGTGCTTGGCGAGGTGAGAGAAGGATTCCAGGATGTGTTCCGCTATGGGAACCGCTGGACTGGCTGACTCTGAACTCTTGGGCCTTGGACACTGTCTGTACTAGGATGTGTCCATCGGTTCCTCCCCCTTGAACGGTGTGTGGGTGAGGGGCGAGGAGATGGACTTTTATTCTGCTGGTTTGTCTCAAGCCACATCGTAGGTTGTTCCCCTTTCCTAACCCCTCTGGTGGGTGGAGCTCTGCCTCCGGTTCTTACCCTCTGCTCCGCTGTACGGTCGCTCGTCCGCTGAGCTCTCCCACAAGGCCTCGGCCACCTGCGGGGTTGCGCTAGGTGAATCTCGCCTCGCAGAGGGAGCGAGAGGCCCGCCTTTGCAGTCGCTATTGGTGAGTTCGGGGGGCCGACCTGAGTGGCCTGTGCCCCTGCGTCTGAGAACCAGGGACCCCGAGATGCTGGCTACCTGTGAAAACGTCCATGCCGTTGTGCGTAGAGCTGCAGTGCTCTCGGGTGGTGTGAGGCGTGCTGTCCCATGACCCTCCGCTGCGTCTCTCCAGACAACGGTGCCGCCCGCTGGGCTGAACTTCAACCGCTTCACGGAGGACTCTCTGCTGCGGCACGCCCAGTTCGTGGTGGAGCAGGTGGAGAGCTACGACGAGGCCGGAGACAGCGACGAGCCGCCCGTGCTCATCACGCCCTGCATGAGAGACCTGATTAAACTCGCGGGCGTCACCCTGGGGAAGAGGTAGGCTGGCAGGAGCTGCTGCCGCCCCCGGCCCGTGCTCCAAACAGCTGTGGTCTGTTGGGGGTTATATAGGCGCTGCACCTCAGGCCTTGCCACGGCCCAGCGCTCTTCCACTTCGAATTCACACCCTACCTTATTCCAGGGTAACTTCCCTGTCTCCAGACAGACCCTCAGGGATCTGTACGCCAGCGCGGGGTGAGTGGCCATAAGGGGCTTGGTTAGAAAGGAGAAATGCTCCCGAACGCGGCTTCCCAGTCGATCTGGTCTGGCGCAGATAAAATCCCCTCAGCGCTGCTGCTTAGGGAGCCAGGGCGGTCAGGGCTGGGATCCAGGAGACCTGGTGTCCTTTCCCAGCCCTGCCACAGGCTCCCCATGCAACCTTGAGTGAGTCCCTGCATCCCTGGGCCTCAGTTCCTTCCCCGTGTGAGCCTTCCTTTGTCAGTCTGGACGGTGGGGACTCTCTTACGAGGGCGTCTTCAGTGCCTGTTAGGGGCTTTTACTGCCAAGCCAACAGTTAGAATCTCGCCATAAACCATGTTCTGTGGTATGTATTGTGCCGGCTTGCTGCGGCTGGCAGAGGGGGTGGGTGGGTGAGAGGGGAGTGGTCGGTGGCGTTGCACGTACCCAGAACGTTCCCGTCCCGGTCTGTGGTAGTGCCGGGGCGGGGGCCGCGATGCCACCAGGGCGGAGCCCTGCCGCAGCGGGCCGTGTCTGAGCCGCTCTCTGTTCCAGGCGAGCCGCGAGGAGGCAGGCCATTCGGCATCCCACCAAAATAGACAAGGACAAAGGGCCCACCAAGGCCACCACCACCAAGCTGGTGTACCTGATCTTCGACACCTTCTTCTCGGAGCAGATCGAGAAGAACGAGAGGGAGGAAGACAAGGAGAACGCCATGAAGCGCCGGCGCTGCGGCGTGTGTGAGGTAACCAGCAGGCGGGGCTGCGTCGGACCCCCAGCTTGGGGGCTCTGGATGCTGGGAATCCGTCTTGCCCGGCTCTGGGGAATGGGCCAGGCTAGCTGGCTTCCTTCTGCCCCTTGGGCTGTGTGGCTGGCTGGAAGTGGTGCCCCGAGGGGAAAGGCTTGGTGGGGGCAAAGTAGCCTGAGAATGGCAGCACGCTACGGGTGAGAACGGTCCAAAGGAAGGAAGCTGTGCTATGTCAGGGCAGGCTCTGCTGCACTTCCAGGGTGGACGAGCAATTTTTCTCCAGGCCTGGTTCTCCCGGAGGCCCCTTTGGCACCTCCGAAGCCTGCCAGGGCTCTCCCTCTTCTAGCCAATGCGAGTCTTTCCGCGGGCTTTGCTCCTGCCCAGTCTCCTGTTGGCCGTGGTCAGGAGCAAGCCCTGACGGACCTGAGCTCCTGCTTCCACACACGAGAGCCACGTCCTCGGGGATGAGTTCCTCCTACGGCTCTTCCATCCGCAGGCGCTCAGCCTTCGCCTTTCTCTCCTCCCCCGGCAGGTTTGTCAGCAGCCCGAGTGCGGAAAGTGCAAAGCCTGCCAGAACATGATCAAGTTTGGCGGGAGTGGCCGGAGCAAACAAGCCTGTCTGCAGAGGAGGTAACTGTCCCGAATGGTGGTTCTGAGCACCTGGGATCAGTGCAGAGCCCGGGGGGTGGGTGTGTGGAGCCAAGCAGAGGGTTCCTCTGCTCCTGGGGGCAGTGGACGTTACTGTGCAGGGAGTCAGCAGTCTCCTGGCAGGAAAGAATCAAGAGCTGGTACTTCCCGGGATTGGAATTACCAGACAGGATCAGAGGAGGGGCCCATCTAGTCTGGTCTCCTGTCTCCAGCCGGGCCAGCACCGGCTGTGTCAGGCCATAGTGCAGCAGATAGCGATGGGATAACCTGCCCCTGGTGGGGGGAATTCTCTCCCAACCCCCAGTTGCTAGAGGTCAGCTCATGCCCTGAATCATTAGGGTTTATGGCCCTTCCAGAATGCTGGGTAGTTTGAGAGCTTTCCCGGTGTGAGTCTGGATACTCGTGTTAGCCCCCCAAATGGGCTGTCGTTACGTTGAACCCGCTGCGCTCTCTGTCGACGAGGCCTCGTGGTGGAGGGACGTAATAAATGTTGTACTTAAAGTGCTGCACAGGCTTTTCGGGGGAATAAGGCAACGTGCCACATTTATTGGTAATACAGGTATTAATCAGTACTGTATCATATGCATATGATCTATATCACGCTCATGCACTCACTCACACACACACACACACACACACACACACACACACAAGCACACTCCGTCTTGTTGTTGTTACCAACTAGTTGCCCCCCTTAACGTCACTGGCCAGGTGAGTTAGATGGGGGAGGGGTGGAGCCAGGCTTCTGCCGATCCGGATCGGTGCTCCGATGGTGACAAGACGAGACCCGGGGTCCTCTGCAAGACACCTCACTTTTATAGCAGCTTCCCTCTCACGCAAATCTATCCCAGATTCAAAATCTGGGTCTGTGTCCATTGGTTCTTTGTGCTGCTTCCTTCTGGGTGTTGTCCCAATGCTGTTCAAAGAGGGTGTTTTCCAAAGAAGGTGCTCCCTTCTAACCCCCAAGGCCGTCAATATGTCTGATCTTCTTTAATGAGCCCACTTGACAAGTCTTATTGTATTCCATCCCCTCCCCAACTGTTGCAGTGTCTGGAGGTGGGTGTCTTCCACGCCTCACGCCTCACTCATTCATGCCTTGTTCAGTCAACAGGGCAATTGATTAACAGAGTGTGAGGGGGGGAGAATCTTATTCTACTTCTTGCAAAAAGACATTTTTCTTCTGCTTTAACTATCCTTAGGGGCTATAACATTATACCAAGGCTTAATACCAAGTTTTCTATACAAGGATCTGATACAAAGTTCCTATATCAAAGGACTTGATACAAAGTTGTATGAAAATAGAGGTTATAAATGGATAGGCTTAATACAAGGTTATATGGAGAGGCATAATGGAGTCATGTGAAAGTTATGTGAAGATGCTTAATACAGAGATTTATCTACATGCACATGCTAATCTCCGTGACCGATCCTTTCTGTGTAAAGCCAGACTAGACCCAGGTAGTGATGTGTATATAAAACCTGAACAGAAGTGAGTGCAATTCCCTCCTCTCCCACTTCAGGGCTGGAGTGGACTGAGTGGGGCAGGGATGGGACTATCTGCCCGTCTCCAAAGGGGGTGAGCATGGAGCATGCAGCAGGATTGCTTAGGCAGCAGCGTGTCAGAATGGTTGGAGTCTCGGGGAGCGGGGGTGGAATCTGGGGCCGCAGCAGCGTCTCCCATGGGAGATGGTGGAAGCCCCAGTGTTGGGATGGGCTGGACAAGGCACCGACCCTGCCCTGGTGGGTGGTGGGGACCGAGTGCATGGCCCAGAAAGGCTCCGCCAGTCACCGGGTGCGCTGACTGTCGCTCCCACCTAGGTGCCCCAATCTGGCCGTCAGAGAAGCAGACGAAGACGAGGAGGTGGACGATAACATCCCCGAAATGCCGTCACCTAAAAAAATGCTCCAGGGAAGGAAGAAGAAGCAGAATAAAAGCCGGATTTCCTGGGTGGGGGAGCCAATCAAGGTAGGGCCGGAGGAGACATCTCCCTGGCAATGCGCGTTCCCGCCCCAGTAACAGGGACCATTGTGTGGCATCGATGTCGTGAGCAGATCTCCCCCGCGGGTGTAACCCTAGGCTTGTGTAACCTGCCGGCTGGGAAGCTGCCGGGTTCTCGCTGGTGCCCCATTGCTGGGCCTTTGACGCAGCCCCCGCTTTCCTGCTTTCCTTCGAGGACGTGGATCTGCTGCCGTGCGCGCAGCGGAAGAGCAGGTGCCACTTGCTGCTTAGGGATCGTGCCGAGATCTGACGCGCAGGTCTGGTGGCTTTTCTCTGTGACGCGCGCGGGAGCATTTGAGATGTACAGGCCGCCTGGGGGAGCTGTGGCTTTTCAGCCGCGCCTCTTTTGTCCACTCTAGCGTGTTTGTTCTTCCAGCGCGCTGTGTTGGGAGCAGATTTGAGTGGGCGTTTGGGGGCCTGTCAACGGTTAACCCTCAATCTGAACCTTGCCTTGTCTCTGCGGGCTCAAGGCAGAACACGGGAAGTGTCGAGTCCCTCTTGTTTGCAGGCTGGGGTGGTGGCTTGCGTGACGGCTGGGCTGTAGCCGAGGAGTGGCTACAATGCAGGGGCCAGAACCCCCCGTCTCTGGGAATAGATGTGGGTCAGCGTTCCTGGCTTCTCCAGCCCCACCCGTGAGGAGCTCCGCTGCGGTCACAGCAGGGATGTTCAGTGAGGCTGCCTAGAGCGAAAGGCTGATGAAAGCCCTTGAATGGGCATGTGATGGCTGCCCTTATGGCCAGCACACCAGGGACCGAGCCAGAGCGCTAAGGCTCCTTAGCCGGGGCTGGCCAATCGTAGGCTCTGTGGAAGGGCCGGAGAGGGACCCGTAACCCGCTCACCCGTGGGTTCCAGGCGCTGTCCTGCAGGGAGGGGGAGAAATGAGAACACCCCGGGTAATGGGGTTTCTGCCGGTTTTAGTAACCAGCCTTTATCCGCAGCGCGACGGGAAGAAGGACTATTACCAGAAGGTGTGCATCGATTCCGAGACCCTGGAGGTGGGGGACTGCGTCTCCGTCAGCCCCGACGAGCCCTCCAAGCCTCTGTACCTAGCCAGGTTTGTGGCGGTCCGGGGGCGAAGGCGTGTCCGGTCTGTGTGCTGGCGGGGTTCTGGGAAGGGGCCGGAGCAGGGATTCCAGGCGTGTCCTGCCGTGATCACACAGGGGCTGTCCTGCGTTGACGTTGGGAGATCCCTGTCAGAGTGGGGCTGTTTCTGCTGTTACTGATTTGCTTCCTAGAGGCCCCAGGCTAGAACAGGGTCCCCTTGTGCTGGCACCTGCACATACCTACATGTGGTAAGAGACCTGCCCCTGCAGCTCGGTCTAAATACACATGACAGACAGCTGGGAGGGGAAACCCAGGCTCTGAGAAGGGAGGAGACTTGCCCACGGTCGTCCAGCAGGGCAGTGGCAGAGGTGGGAAGAGAACCCGGGTCGCCAGAGTCCCAGTCCAGAGCTCTCCCCTGGCACCGCTCAGGGTGACGCTTTTGTAGCCCGTCCAGCCATGAGGAAAGCGTCTTTCCCTTGGAAGCCTGGGGGTGGCGCTAAAACACACGCCCTTCCCTTGCAGAGTCACTGCGCTGTGGGAAGACAGCAGCGGGCAAATGTTCCATGCCCACTGGTTCTGCCAGGGCATCGACACGGTCCTGGGAAAGACCTCGGACTCACTGGAGCTCTTCCTGGTGGACGAGTGCGAAGACATGCAGCTGTCCTACATCCACGGCAAAGTGAACGTCGTCTACAAGGCTCCCTCGGAGAACTGGGCCTTGGAGGTGGGTGGCTGCCGTCGGCTTGGCCGGCCGCCGGTGGGAAAGCTAGCCCCGGGGGGAGCGCTGCGTGGATCGGTACCGAGCGTAGGCAAGCAGGGCTTCGTCTGTAAGTGTGCCGCTGGTCATTGAGTTAGTGTCCCTTGTCTGGAGAAAACAGCTGTCTGAGGAAACAGACTTGATCGCTTGTGTCCTAGTAGCACTTAGCGGCCCCAGAGGAGGTCAGGGCCCCGTTGCCCGTGCTGTATGCACAGCTAGTGAGAGATGCTCTCTCTTCTGAGGAGCTTGTAGTGTAAACAGATGAGCGAGATGAAGGGTGGGAGGGGAAACAGAGGCACAGGGAGAGGAAGCGCCTTGCCGAGTGTCACGCAGCAGGTCAGTGACAGAGCTGGGAATAGAACCCAGGCGTCCTGGTGCCTCTCGTTCTTGGAATTATACACCGGCTCCATTTGCGTGACTTCCTTCAGAGAAGTTTGCGAGGGGAACAGAGGTTCTCCCCTTCCCCCACGTGTGAGGCTGCTTTTGAAAAGTATCCTGGGTACGTAACAACGTTCTGGCCGGCGGCGGGATCCAGCCCAGTTGCTTGCCCCCTGGCTGCGGGACCCCTACGGTCTCTCTTTCCCCACAGGGAGGGCTGGACATGGAGATTAAGATGGTGGAAGACGACGGCAGAACCTATTTCTACCAAATGTGGTATGACCAAGAGTACGCCAGGTTCGAGTCTCCTCCAAAGATCCAGCCCTCGGAAGACAACAAGTACAAGTGAGTGCGTGAGGCTGGCTGGCGGGAGGCCTTCCAAGGGGGCCGGAGCGAAAGGCTCCATCTTCTCTCCGGAGCTGGGTTTAGATGCAATTCGTCTGAGCTCTGGTGTCTCGGTTTATTGCCCGGCTCAAGGCAGGCAGATTTTGCGCCTGGAGAGCAGCTTCAAAACCATTGGGGCAGACTGGCTGGTTCTTGCTTTCTCAGCTCAGCCGTCTGGGTGATGGATCAGAGCGTAGCGGGGACTCCCGGCAGTCTGCCCGAGCCAGACGGTGCTAACAGTAACTTGGGGTTTATCGGAAGAACATTCTCGGCTAATACACCCGGAAAGAATGATTTTATCTAGTAGTATTTTCAACGTCTATCTTGGCTCAAATAGGAGTGCTGATTAAATCCACCCCCCCCCCAAACCCAAACAACCCTCCCCTCCCCCCACAGCAGTTTGTTGAAGCCAGTGGGGGATCCGTGTGGTGCAGGGATCAGGCCCCCATTGTGTTAGCTGCTGTGCATACAACAGAGGCAGCCGCTCCCCCAAGATCTTGGAGGCCACAGGAATGGCAGTTCACCGCACCCATAAATATCTCTGCAGAGGGGCCGATTCCTGCTGCTCCTGGTCCAGCCGCCTTTTGCCTCCAGTGCTGAACCCTCTGCTTTCCCCACAGGTTCTGTATGAGCTGCGCCCGCTTGGACGAGGTGAGGCAGAAGGAAATACTCAAAGTCATGGAGCCCCAAGAAGAGGTGGATGGGAAGATGTTTTACGGCCTGGCGACAAAGAATGGAGTGCAGTACAGGATAGGAGATGGCGTCTTCCTGCTGCCGGAGGCTTTCTCCTTCAGGTTGGTTCTTGCCAGGCGGGCTGGGGGTCTTCTCGGCAGGGTTTCTTCACAGCCCCCATGGCAGAGTCGTCTTCAGTATCTCCCATAACGGAGAACACGCCGGTCCGTGCTTCAGCTGGAAATTAAGCACCAAACAAGCCGGTTGTACATGGATTCCTAGTTTTTTAAGACCAGAAGGGACCGTGATGATCCTCCGGTCTGACCTCCTGCGGAGATCCTCCCCCCTAGTTCGGGCTAGAGCAGTCGCTACAGAAAGACATGCGGTCTTGATTTAAAGAGCATCTGTGATGGAGTTTCCACCCTGTCCTTGGGCAAGTTGTTCCCATGGTTAATCGCCCTCCCTGTTTAAAAAAAAAAAAAAAAAATCTGCACCTTATTTCTAGTCTGACTTTTGTGTGGATTCAACTTCTGGCCGCTGGGTCTCATTCTGCCTTTTTCTACTAGGCTGAGGAGCCCCTCTAGTGCCCGAATCTCTTCCCCGTGTAGCCATTGTAGCTTGGGATCAGGTCACCTCTTAATCTTTTCTTGGGTAAACTCCGTAGATTGAGCTTCCTTAGTTGGCTTATGGACATATAAACCCACTACAATTGCTGGGTGAGTTGGAATAAAATGTTTTTTGGGGGGGTGGGGGGGACGATAGCTCGCCAGGCACGTCAGCTCGCCAGGCACGTCACTGGTTTGGCTGAAACTCGGGTAACCTGGTTCTGAAAACCGGCTGGTACGCAGCGCGTCAGTAGCAGAGGAGAAAATTCTCCCGGATGTGTATCAGCCTCCGTCTGGGGAGTGGCTGCACCGAATCGCTAGCCATAATAAAGGCCAGGACCTAAACGTCATACAGCTGCCTACAGGAGGGTGTCGTCTTTGTATTTGGGTCGGGCCTAGGAGCCCAGCATGGAGCAGGACCTATTGCGCTGATTTCTGCACAAACACCCAACAGTTCCTGCCCCGGAGCTTCCTGCCGAAGTGAATCGAAGTCTTGCACCTTCCTCTGAAGCAGCTGCTCAGAGACGGGACCCTGGGCTAGAGAGCTCGCTGTGTCTGAGCCTCTCTGGCAATTCCCGCGTTCTTGGTTGTTCCAGGAGACACGAATCCCGGCGGCATCGGGGCTTTGATGTGCCTCTGAAAATGCCTGGGCTGCACATGCAGGAGAGGGGACCCCTCGAGATCTCGTACCTGTCTGCTGCAGGCAGGCTTTCTGCTTCATCAGGGCTCTCTGTAATGGGGGAACAGCCCCCTGGTTCAGAAAGCAGAGTCGCTTCCAGGCCAGGGGCTCTTCGGGGGTGTGTGCGTGGGATCGTCCTCTGAAGGGTGGGTCGGTGGGCAGCCCGTGCTTCAGTGTTGGCGCCTCTTACCCCATGCTCCGCTCTCCTCCACCCCAGCATGAAGCTGGCCAGCCCAGCCAAGCGCCCCAAGAAGGAGGCGGTGGATGAGGAGCTGTACCCAGAGCACTACCGCAAGTCCTCCGAGTACATCAAGGGCAGCAACCAGGACGCCCCGGAGCCGTACCGGGTGGGCCGCATCAAGGAGATCTTCTGCAGCATCCGCAGCAACGGCAAGCCCAACGAAGCCGACATCAAGCTGCGGCTCTACAAGTTCTACAGGTGAGCTGGGCCCGAGCCTCCGTAAGGTCCCTTTGGGGAGGAGCAGCACGAGCAGGGACCCTGGCCCCAAAGCAAAGCCAGCGCGCTGTGCAGACAAACCTGAACTCTCCCTGGGCTCAGGCTGCGTCCTCACAGGGTCCGTCTACGCTCGGCTCGACCAGACAGACGTGTTAGCTCTGTGGCCAGGGCTAGCCGGGCGGGCGGCTGCCTGAGTCCAGACCTCCCCGGGGTACGTACTCCAGGGGCGAGCCCGAGCCACTCCTGTGCTACGCCCAGCGACGCGGCCGTTCTTAGCCTAGTGCGTGTCTGCCTGTCTGAGGTGGGAAGCGCACTCCCTGCCGCAGTGTAGACACACCCTAGCCCAGTGCTCCAGTCAGGCCGATCCAGGCTCCGCACTGTTCCTAGGTTTCCTCTCAGCACTGCTCAGCCCACACTCTAGGTCATCCATCAAGAGCTACTCCCACCTCGTGTCCCCCGCCGGGATAACAAACCAGCTGCTTTGTCTATCAGAACGAATCTAGCGTTCTCCAGCTAACGGGGTAGGAGAGATTCGGGTGAACATTCCTGTCTGGCCTCTCTAAGGGGACAGACTTAACGTGTTGGGTGTTGGACCCCAGGCAGTGTGCGGGCGGGGAGCAAGGGTATAACGCACAGTCCCTCCTCAAAGCACACTCCCTAGTGAAAGCGACCTGTCTGCTGCAGGCCTGAGAACACCCACAAGTCCATGAAAGCGAGTTACCACTCGGACATCAACCTGCTGTACTGGAGCGATGAGGAAGTGACGCTGGACTTCAAGGCCGTGCAGGGCCGCTGTACGGTGGAGTACGGCGAGGACCTGACGGAATGTATTCAGGACTACTCTGCCAGCGGCTCGGACCGCTTCTACTTCCTAGAGGTACCCGCTCGTGGTGGGCACAGCTCTGCGTGTCGCAGTCCTGGAAGGGGATCGCTTCGCTGTGGAGAGGGGGGCCCGATCTGCTTGCAGGATCCCATGGGGGCTTGCGACCGCTAGGTTTTCACCGAGGGGGTGGGTGGATTCTGGCGCTGCCCTACATTACATGAAGCAACATAGTCCTCACGAAGGCAGCGTCCCCCGAAACCCCCAAACACCAGCTGTACCGGTGGCCTCTAGGGCGCGTGTGAGCCTTACATCTGTGCCGGATTAACCCCTTCTCTTTGCAGGCTTACAGTGCGAAAACCAAGAGCTTTGAAGACCCTCCGAACCATGCCCGTCGAGCTGGGAATAAAGGCAAGGGGAAAGGGAAAGGCAAAGGTATGTCTAAATTGTGGGGCTTTTGACTCTTGCAACTTTTTTGTAGCTGCTTCTGCTCCATACCGTTCCACAGCTTGCCCGGAACTTTGCAGAGGAAACAGAGTGTTGGGCTATTGTGAAGGCTGCGTTGTACATTAGCCAGACACTGGAAATGCCGGTTTGAGCTAACATTCATGCAGGATACAGGTGTGTCTCCTGCAGCATTTCAAAGGCACAGCAATGTGAAACCGTAACCCACTTCCAAAAGCTTAGAGTAGTTTCCTGTATCAGCCGCCCAAGTTGTGGTCCAGGCCCCCATGGTGCTGGGAGCTGTACGTTGTTTATTAGGGGTATTACGGTAGCGTCTATGGCCAGGCCCCCGTGGTGCTGGGAGCTGTACGTTGTGTATTAGGCGTATTACGGTAGCGTCTATGGCCAGGCCCCCGTGGTGCTGGGAGCTGTACGTTGTGTATTAGGCGTATTACGGTAGCATCTATGGCCAGGCCCCCCTGGTGCTGGGAGCTGTACGTTGTTTATTGGGGTATTACGGTAGTGTCTATGGCCAGGCCCCCGTGGTGCTGGGCGCTGCCCAGGCTGAGTGGAGGCGCTGTCTGCCCCGAGGAGCTCAGCCTTGCATCTGCCCACGCTGCTGTGCTGGTTTCGTGCTTCTTCTCTCCCCTGTTGCTGCGTGAAAGCCCCACACACAGAGGGAGAAGGGCCCTGGCGGGGGGTGGGGACAGAAGGCTGTGGAATGGTGGGAAGATGGAGACCTTCCGGTGCAGTGAACGTAGGGGTAGGTTCTGGCACTAATGGGTTAAACCCGTCCAGCCAGGCGGGGGCTCAGAGTTGATGTTTTAAGTGATGTGGAGGGAAAGGATCTGCAAGGAAATAGGCTGGGGGGCGGGTTAATGCTGCTTGGGGCCCAGCCTGCCCTTTGGAAAGCAGCCCCTTAACCCTTTCTGCCCTTCGTAAGAGCCACAAGTGCCACTGGAGTTCTTGCCTGCTCCTGAGGCTGCCGCCCAAACGGTCTCTCCTTTCCCCACACAGGCAAAGGGAAGTCGGTGTCTGCCTTGGAGCAAAGCAAACAGGAGGCTGCCGAGGTGAAGCTGCCCAAACTGCGCACCCTTGATGTGTTCTCGGGCTGCGGGGGCCTGTCTGAGGGCTTCCACCAAGCAGGCAAGGAGGGGCGTGGGTGGGAGCAGCTCCAGGGGTAGAGCCAGGGCACCGGGGAGCCCCTCGTTCTTGCATCTCTTTGGTGTGAATTATTTCTTGTACTGTGGTGCCTGGAGGTCCCGGCTGAGGGGCCCCTGTTCCTCGGCTTTCATAGAATCACAGAATCTCAGGGTTGGACGGGACCTCAGGAGCCCCTGCTCAAAGCAGGACCAACCCCAACTAAATCATCCCAGCCGGGGCTTTGTCAAGCCTGACCTTAAAAACCTCTAAGGATGGAGATTCCACCACCTCCCTAGGTAACCCATTCCAGTGCTTCACCACCCTCCTGGTGCAATAGTGTTTCCGAATATCCAACCTAGACCTCCCCCTCTGCAACTTGAGACCATTGCTCCTTGTTCTGTCATCTGGTACCACTGAGAACAGTCTAGATCCATCCTCTTTGGAACCTTCCTTCCAGGTAGTAGAAGGCTGCTATCAAATCCCCCCTCACTTCTCTCTTCTGCAGACTAAACAATCCCGCAGGTTTTGCAGGTTGGCAGCCCCTTATTTGAAAGCAAAATGTGTCTCACCCCCTTAAGTTCACACCGATCGCATGTGTCTGCGTTGCCAGAGGCTGGCGGAGAATACCGGACCTTGCAGCGGGAGGAAGCAAGATTCGCTTTGCTTTATAGTAGATTACAGCATCCCCCCCGCTTGCCATCCACGACCACCTGGGGGTCGCAACCCACTGGTCTAGGCTGCCCTCCTGCGAGCAGGCCCTGCAGTTCCCCGGCTGATTTCCTGCCTCCGGACAGGACCTCCGCGCTCTCCTGCTGGGCGCTGCATAGATGTTCGTATGAATCCGTCCCTGGCCAAAGAGCTCGCGGCCTAGATAGACCCAGGGGCTGGAGGGGAAACTGAGGCACAAGGGAGGGAATAGGCAGAGGCGGGAATAGAACTCAGGTGTCCTGAGTCCCTGTCCAATGCTATATACACACCCACCCACACACACCCACTGAAAGTGACAGAGCCGAGTTGGGTGGAACGGGTGTGATGTGCCTGCCGTGGGCTTCTGCTGGGTCGAACGCCCTCTGCTCCCCATCGGTCCCCAGGGATCTCGGAGACGCTGTGGGCCATCGAGATGTGGGAGCCGGCTGCCCAGGCCTTCCGCCTCAATAACCCCGGCACCACGGTGTTCACCGAGGACTGCAACGTGCTGCTGAAGCTGGTCATGTCTGGCGAGAAGAGCAACTCGCTGGGCCAGAAGCTGCCGCAGAAGGGGGACGTGGAGATGCTGTGCGGCGGCCCGCCCTGCCAGGGCTTCAGCGGCATGAACCGCTTCAACTCCCGCACCTACTCCAAGTTCAAGAACTCCCTGGTGGTCTCCTTCCTCAGGTACGGGGCAGGCCTGGCTGCCCCTCCCCTGCTTGGCTCCCTGGGTGCTGCTGGCGCACCCCTTAGAAGCCCTCTGCGTAGGTGTATCCGAGCCGGGGCATGGCCTGTTAGGGAAATGCACGCTGGGGCAGCCAGGGCGCTGGGCCCCTCCTCTCCTCCCAAGGCGGCTTCTCGGGGCCTCGCGTGACCTGAGCTTGGCAGGTCTGACCATAGGGTAAGGGCTAGACATGCAAGGGAAACTGAGGCACAGCAGAGCAGGGGATGTGTCTTACCCCGAGGTCAAAGAGCCCAGGGGCTGCTTAGGACTCTCCCGATGGCCACATAACCATCGGGGGGTAGGAAGGGAGGAGCAGGGGTAGGGCACTGGACTGGGATTTGGCAGACACAGGCAGGTCGCTTTGTCTCCCCATGGACTCGACTCCCCCGCCCCGAACCTCGTGAGACTCGCCCTGCCCTGCGCCCTGCCTCCGAGAGAGAGTCGCCAGAACTGTGCCAAGCCTCCAGTGGGGAGGGTTAGTTCGTGGCCCTGGCTCAGGGCTCTGTCTGCTAGCCCGGCAGGAGCCTGGCTCTAATCTCGCTTGTTCCCCCTCCCTGCAGTTACTGTGACTACTACAGGCCCCGGTTCTTCCTCCTGGAGAACGTGAGGAACTTTGTCTCCTTCAAGCGCTCCATGGTGCTGAAGCTCACCCTGCGGTGCCTCGTGCGGATGGGCTACCAGTGCACCTTCGGGGTGCTGCAGGTAGGAGCCCGGCGCCGGCTGGGATCTGGGGGTGTGGGGTGGGTGCCCCGCGCTGATGGGGGCTGCCCTCCTCTTCAAGCCCTGGCCAGAGCCGCGGCTGGGCTAAGCCCCCCTCCGGGGCAGAATAGCAGCAAGGACCGCACGGCTGGCACGCTACCCCGCTGATCCCTCTGGCCCTGCTCCCCAGCGGCCGCTCTCCCGGCACTGGTGCATTCGGGCTCAGGGTGCGGGGTCCTGTCCGGGGTGCGGGGGACGCACGCTCATGTTGGCGTTTGCTCAGGACGCTCTCCCTCGGTCCAGGCGGGTCAGTACGGCGTGGCCCAGACACGCCGAAGGGCCATCGTCCTTGCTGCGGCCCCCGGAGAGAAGCTGCCCATGTTCCCTGAGCCCCTGCACGTCTTCGCGCCCCGGGCCTGTCAGCTGAGCGTCGCGGTGGACGACAAGAAGTTTGTCAGCAATATAACCAGGTGAGCGCGCCCCTGGCTGGGCTGCGCCCAGGCCTGGGCTGTGGCCAGGGCCCCGGAGCGACGGCTCTAAACGCCTGGGAGAGGGAGACGGGCCGGGGGTTCCCCTGTGTGAAGTGGAGCGGTCCGTGAGAGGCGAGCTGTGACTAGCTGGGTGACCGCGTCCTTGATTCCTCCTAGAACGTACTCGGGGCCCTTCCGAACCATCACGGTCCGGGACACCATGTCCGACCTGCCGGAGATCAGGAACGGTGCCTCGGCCCTCGAGATCTCGTACAACGGGGAGCCCCAGTCCTGGTTCCAGAGGCAGATCAGGGGCTCGCAGTATCAGCCCATCCTCCGGGATCACATCTGCAAGGTGAGGGTGTTCACTGTGGAAAGCAGGGCCGGTGCCGCAGCGGCACCCGGACGCCCTGACTGGGATCAAACCCCTGGTGGGCCGGGCCCTGTGCAGACGGAGCGAGGGACCCGCCCTACCCTTAGCAAAGGGTGGGGTTTTTACCCCCTCTGGGGGGCCTGACGCCCAGAGAGATGCCGTGACAGAGGCAAGCATGGAACCCAGGGCCCTGTGTCTTGGCCCCCAGGGCCCTGTGTCCTGGCCCCCAGCCTTTACCCCAGGCTAGCCTGCCTCTACCTGCCCTGTGTGCTGAGAAGGGTAATGCTGGATCCCGGGCTTGGCCTTGCAGGACATGAGCGCACTGGTAGCTGCCCGGATGAGACACATCCCGCTGGCCCCGGGCTCCGACTGGCGCGACCTGCCCAACATCGAGGTGCGGCTGTCGGATGGCATCACCACGCGGAAGCTGCGGTACACGCACCACGAGAAGAAGAATGGGCGCAGCAGCACCGGAGCCTTGCGGGGCGTGTGCTCCTGTGCGGAAGGTACGGGGCGCGGGAATGCTGCTGCAGGGGGGAGGGGATGGCTAATTAGCTCCTCCTGTGACGAGGGAGAGCCCTTATTCTAATGAGCACAGGCTGCGTCCGCTCTCCTCAGACCCGTGTCTAGTCCTTGTTCTCACTTCCCATCTTGTGGCAGTGAGTTCCCCAGGTTAAACCCCGGGGATGGAAAATGTTCCATTCCGTGCTGCTTAATTCCTAGGGCCCATTGTGCTGGTACTGGGATGGGACGGACGGGAACCAGGCTGTTCGCCCGGCTTCCTAGCCATCCTCCCCTCTATCTGCTCCTTGGCCCGTAGCTCCGAGGGAATCCCTGTGCTCTGTTCCCTCCCACAGGTAAGCCGTGCGACCCCGCAGACCGACAGTTCAACACCCTCATCCCCTGGTGCCTGCCCCACACTGGCAACCGGCACAACCACTGGGCTGGGCTGTACGGCCGGCTAGAGTGGGATGGCTTCTTCAGCACCACCGTCACCAACCCGGAGCCCATGGGTAAACAGGTGCGTGAGCGCGTCCCCGGCGACTGGGGAAAGCCCTGTGGGTGGGCTGCGGCTGCGTTTTGGGAGGGGTGTGAATGGGGGGGGGTTGTGTTGTTGTGCAGAGAAGGGGTAGGGAGACTGCTGGACGTCTGCACAGCCGGTCACTGGGGGTTCAGTCACCTGTGACAAGATCCACTCGTGCGGGGGCTAAACTCAGCGGCTCATTCTTGGGGGCGTGTGCGGCACCTACCCTGGCACCTTTCTCGCTGCCCCCGGTCCGGCCGGCTGACCGACCTTCGGCCTTCACGGGCTGGGAACTCCCAGCTGCCTCAGTGTCCCGGTTCCCTTCCCCAGGGCCGAGTGCTTCATCCGGAGCAGCACCGGGTGGTGAGCGTGCGGGAGTGTGCGCGGTCCCAGGGCTTCCCTGACACCTATCGGCTCTTCGGCAACGTCCTGGACAAACACCGACAGGTGGGTGACTGCTCCCTGGGGCGCGGGGCGAGGCCGGTCTGGGGGTACGGCGCAGCAGGGCCAGTCCTCCAGCCGCGTGCAGACAGGCTCCCGTGGGGCACAAGGTCAGAGCCCTGCCATGAACCTTTGGCCAGGGAACCGGAGGCTGCTCTGGGTTCCTGTCGGGAAGCAGGATGCCCAGCTAAGGAAGGCGAGAGGCTGGCTCCGAGTGGGGTAATTGGGCGGGTGATGGCAGCGGGGGCCGTGAACACTGCGCTGCCCTTTCCCAAGGTAACGTGGCCTGGACCGGGGGGGAGGGATAGCTCAGTGGTTTGAGCATCGGCCTGCTAAACCCAGGGTTGTGAGTTCAATCCTTGAGGGGGCCATTTGGGGATCTGGGGCAAAAATTGGGGCTTGGTCCTGCTTTGAGCAGGGGGTTGGACTAGATGACCTACTAAGGTCCCTTCCAACCCTGATATTCTATGATTCTATGACCTGCCCAGAGCTCACGGCTGCCCCGCCTATCTTCACAGGTCGGGAACGCAGTGCCTCCGCCTCTGGCGAGATCCATCGGGCTGGAGATCAAATCGTGTGTGTTGGCGAAAGTTAAAGAGGAGGCCACAGGTATCTCGGGGCGTGCGGACTCCCAGCTGGTCTGTGCTCTCGCTGAGGGAAGCTGGAAATGGCGGCTGCCCTCCCGCGGGCCCAAACCAGCCAGCGCACGAACCGCTCTGCCTGGCGCATCTTGGTTGTGGACGGTAGCTTCCGTTCTGTAACTCCCAGCTGACTGCTCTGGGCGGGGCACTTGGTAATTACGGCGCCCTTTGCGTTCACTGCACGCTGGGCTTTGACGCCGCACTTGCCTTTAATCGTCGGCCCTTCTGGGGAGCATTTCATTCCCGACATCAGGTCTTGCTCTGCAGCCGGTGCTGGCGTGTTCGCCCCTCGCGTCCAGAGCAGCTCTACGGGGGAGGGTCACATTGGAAGAACTTTTGGAAGGCAGGGGATGAACCTCCCTTAGCGCGACTGGCTGAACGTAACGAGGAGGGGCTGCTAGCGAGCCAGAGTTCGGCTGCCGTGCTGCTAAAACCCGGTGGAACCAACCTGTGTTGACAAGACTCCCGAACCCTGGTCCCAAAACTCGGGTGATTTTGGGGGGGGTCGCGCTAAAGAGAGGGAAAGCACTTCTTGATGCTCAGACCCATCAGAGGTCTCAGGTTTGGCCCCCAGAATCGCTGGTCACTTGAAAATCTCAGCCTTGCTCCACACGTGGAGCTGAGCTGGGGGAGGGCAGTTTCGCGGTCCCGCCTGTGCTGATGGTACAAAGGGGCCAGGGCTGCCGTGGATGCTGTTCAGGGGACTCTGCTTCATGCAGTGCCAATGAGCAGCCGGCCTTCTAGGCCAATGGTGTCTCTTGTTCCTTCACAGATAACAGCAAACCAGAAACGATGGAAATCGTGGACTAGCGTGTACATCTCCCACCTCCTCGCTCTGGCCCCTGGACTCCCAAACATGCACTGATTTTTGTTTGTTTTGTTCGATGACATGATGAGGTCTGTCTCTGTTCAGCTGTACTCATGACCAGTGTTTGTCTCCTTGGCTGACCTTGGAAGCTGTATGTCATGGTCAAATTATCAACTACTAATCATTTTAGTGATCGGCTGTGCAGTGCCCCCACCGTGCATTCTGGATTTTAAGGATGATGTTTTTATTATGCATTGTATTGAAAATAATCAACCACTTTATACAAGTGGAAATTAATACTTTATGTAGTTTTTATATGTTGTAATATTTCTTCAAATAAATCTCTCCTATAAATTATACCGAGCGTCTCTCCTGCTTCGGAGGCTGGGCAGAGAGAGGCTCCGTGCGTGTTAAGGTACAGAAGAGCCTAGGTAGTGACTGGAAGCCGTGGCTTGGCTGGAGTGTGCCTGGCTGAGGAGCCCCTCCTTCACGACTTCCATGCTGCCACCTCTCCTCCAGACACGCCTGCATGTGACCCTCCGTGAGCAACGACACGGACACAGAGACGGGCTCCGGGGCCAAGGGGATATGTGGTTTAACAGGTGCAAAGTCTGGCCGTTTGCTCCGGGTCTGGCGGACTGTCTGACTAGCTCCTCTTGGGGGTTGCTCTCACACCCTCACTTGCCGCCTGCCCGAAGGGAGGAACGAAAACCCGACGGGGCTTGGCTAACTGAAGCTGGCTGCTGCCGTGGCGTTGTGCATCCTTAAAGCACGTCTCACGTGCACAATGCGCTGAGACACACGGGTGAGTGTGGAGCACGTCCCCACGCCTGAGTCTGTTCCAGCTGGACTCCTGCGCGCGCGGCAGCAGCTCCTGCTTTTTGCTCTCGAGCTCCCCTGCTGCGTTGGCCACGAAGACGGCTGCCAGTGGCACAGTCAGGAAAGCTTCCCTTTACACCCGATCCACTTTACACCCGCTGAGAATCTGGCCCCGACCCCACCGTGTCCTGGGATGATTGAATCCTTGTCTCCTAGCTACATTGCACCATCTGTAGGATTGTGTTGCATTTCTTAATAGCCGCCGAAAGGAAACGGGACACTAAACTGCTCCAGAACATGGGAGCTGGGCTCCCTGGATCTTCCTCATTTAGAAACATCCCTCGAGTGTTTGTTCAAACGACGCTCTTGTCTGTCTTAGTCTCTTCAAGAAACCTGCCCAGTGGGATGCTAGGGTTAGAGCCTGGTTAGCTACAGAGGGAAACGTCGCTTCCTTTTATCTCCAAGGGACATTGCGAATCAGCACTCAGCTGTGCCAGAGTGCTTCAGAGTTCGACATCTAGACAAATCCAGACGGGAAATAAGATGTACATTTTTCACAGTGAGTAATTAACCCCTGGACCAATTTCCCAGGGGTTGGGGTGGACTCTCCAGCACTGACCATGTTTTTAAATCAAGACTGGCTGGTTTTCTAAAAGCTCTGCTGGAGGAAATGCCCTGCACAGCGTGGCTCAGGCTCACTAGATGATCCCCCTGGTCCGTTCTGGCCTTTCAAGCGATTAATCTAGAACTCGCATGGTGCCTTCTATGCAAGTCTTGATCCAAAAGGGGTCAGGAGCGAGGGGCAGACTCGGCTGCGTGTTAGGTAGCTTGTGGGTGCGGTGTGGGCAATGCTATAGGCCACGCAGGCTGGGACTCTCCGAGGGGCTCTATCGGGCGTGAAGGACCCAAATCCCAGTGAAAATCACTGGGAAGTGGGTGCCTCACTCTTCAGTTCCCTTTCAAACTCCCCGTCTGTGCAGAATGAAAGGTTCTACCCTTCCTTTTCCAGGCCGCGTTAGCTAGTGCCAGAAAGCAGCACACGCACCAGGCTGCAGCAGGACGACTTAGCCAGGCACGGGCTGCAGTTCTGCTCCCATCTATCCTTCAAAGGAAAGAGGAAAAAACCATGACTCTTGTGTTGTAAAGAGAAACATCCTGGTCCAAGCGAGGCTGGTCGCACCTCCCTTTGCTTCCTGCTTCCTAGGGGGAAAGAGGCGGGGGTGGGGGTGATCTAAACCCTTCATGACAGTTGGAGACTCTTCCAGCTTCCGGCAGTGAACTGACAGACTCTAGCGTTCCCACTCACGCTGCCTGTGTAATAGTGTGTGGGGCAGGACGGGTTATCAACTGCCTCAGAGATCGAAAGCTCCCGGCAGCCCTATTCTCGGCCTGGGGCAGAGCCGTCCCGGCACTAGACTAATACCCCTAGGGGGGTTCCCCATGCAGCTCCAGGCTGCAGCTAGGCAGCTCCCGGGGGTCTAAGCCAAGTTGTTTCTCAGCTGCTCACTTTGCTTCAGCCTCATTTTCCCGGCCCTGGGTTCCCAGCTGTTCTCGTGTTCCGTTTCTCTCCAGGCGGGGGGAACTCGGCCGTGGGGCCGGCCGTGGGGCCGGCCGTGGGGCCGGCTCTGCCTCGTGTCCGGGCTCGGCTCTCGCACCCCCAGCCCGTGTCCCCACGGCCCTGGCAAAGGGGCACTAGAGCTACGCGCTCGGGGCGAGGCTGGATGCAGGGTGGCAGCCCTCCAGGACCGTCAGGGACTCTCCCGGGATTAACGAAACCCCAGGCCTGGGGTCCAGCCGGCGCTGGCACCCCCAGCGGGATCCTGCCAGGAGCCCCTTCCCGGGGGGTCTCCCCCCTTCTGCTGGGGGGCTAGAAACGCCCAGACCAGCCTCATGGCAGCCAAGCCCTGCCCTGCAGGGGGGCTTTTCCCAGCATGCAGTGCGCCCCCCCAACCCAGGTGCGGCTCCCTTCCCCCTCCCCCGCGCCAGGTGCGGCTCCCAGCATGCAGTGCGGCTCCCTTCCCCCACCCTCCCCGCGCCAGGTGCGGCTCCCGGCATGCAGCGCGCCCTAGGGCCGAGCTAGCGGCCCGCAGGACTCCATCTCCCAGCAAGCGCCGCGGCTCACGCCGTGCATCGAGCCCACGCCGCTCCCAGCACGCACCGCGCGCCAGAGGGCCCGCAATACCCATGACGCCGCGCGGCGATTCCCCTTCCGGCCGCCAGGGCGGCTCGCTGGGCCCGGCTTCCGGGGACGCTCTAGCCCGGGACTCGCTGCCCCGCGCGCCCTTCCGCTTCCGGTCTGCGCGAGCGAACGAGGCCGAGTCTTGCTGCGTGAGGGGCCACCATCGCCGCGATGCCGACGGGAGACTACGAGTGAGGGGGGAGGGGGGGAGAACGGGGGGGCGGGACTTGGGGGGCAGGGTCCGGGGGGAGGGGCGGGCTTGGGGGGATTTGGGGGGGAGGGGCGGGCTTGGGGGGATTTGGGGGGCAGGGTCCGGGGGGAGGGGCGGGACTTGGGGGGATTTGGGGGGGAGGGGCGGGCTTGGGGGGATTTGGGGGGCAGGGTCCGGGGGGAGGGGCGGGACTTGGGGGGATTTGGGGGGGAGGGGCGGGCTTGGGGGGATTTGGGGGGCAGGGTCCGGGGGGAGGGGCGGGACTTGGGGGGATTTGGGGGGGAGGGGCGGGCTTGGGGGGATTTGGGGGGCAGGGTCCGGGGGGAGGGGCGGGACTTGGGGGGATTTGGGGGGGAGGGGCGGGCCTGGGGGGATTTGGGGGGCAGGGTCCGGGGGGGGGCGGGCTTGGGGGGATTTGGGGGGGAGGGGTTGGGGGGAGGGGCGGGCTTGGGGGGATTTGGGGGGAGGGTCCGGGGGGGGGCGGGGCTTGGGGGGATTTGGGGGGGAGGGGTTGGGGGGGGGGCGGGCTTGGGGGGATTTGGGGGGAGGGTCCGGGGGGAGGGGCGGGCCTGGGGGGATTTGGGGGGCAGGGTCCGGCGGCCTCTGACTCTCTGTCTCCGCAGCTCGAAGCCCAGCTGGGCCGACCAGGTGGAGGAGGAGGGAGACGACGGTGAGAAGCCCCGCCCCCAGCGCGGAGACCCCGCCCCCAGGGACCAGACCCCCCCCCCCCCCCCCAACCCCGCGCGGATCACCCCCCCCCCCCCCCCCCCCCCGCCCGGCCCAGGCTTGGGAAGGGCGCTGGCCCCCCCCCCCCCCCCCCCCCGGATCACGTTGTTCTGCCCCAGCGTAGCCCCCTCCCCCCGCTCTAGCGGTAAATCACTGGGGGAGGCTGGTTCTTCCCCCCCCACCCCCCATTAACACTTCACTTCTTTGCCGCGTTTAACCCTAAAGTCCCTTTAAGCTGCGTGGCCGGGGAGAGAGCGGGGGGGGTCCAATCTCCCCACCAAAGCCCCGGGGCAGCCTGCACCCCAAGCCCCTCATCCTTGCCCCCCCAAGCCCCCTGCTGTACCCCCAGCCAGAGCGCTGCCCCCCCACCGAGGTGCACGTAACCAAATTTATTCCGCACATGGATGTAAAAAAATAGAGGGAACATTGGTTTAACCCTGGGGTGGGGGTTTAGACACGTTGTTGGTTACGCTGAGATGCTCCCGGCCCCTGGGGCGGCTCTGGTCCTTGGGCCCCCCTCATGGGGACCTGGCGATTCCCCATGGGGCCCCCACACCCTGTTGGGACGTGAGATTCCCGCCCGTGCAGTCCCTCAGGGGCTCTGCGGCAGGACTTGAGTGTGCCCTGTACCAGGATGGCAGTGCAGCCTCTCCAATCCCCAGCCCACGGGGTGGGGGGGACTTTGTTCCCAGCCCTCCACCGCCATGGTTAGCTCAGCGCTGAGACCTCACAGCGCCATAACAGCCGCTTCCCCTCCCCAGACAAATGCATCACCAGCGAGCTGCTGAAGGACCTCCCCTTGAGCGGGGGGCTGAAGGACACCCCCTTGAGCGGGGGGCTGAAGGACACCCCCTTGAGCGGGGGCTTGAAGGACACCCCCCTGAGCGTGGACCTGAGCGCAGACGTTGAGCTGCTGAAAGCAGGTAAGAGTCGGGGTGCGGAACCCCACGCAGGGAACACCCAGTCACGCAGCTGCTCACCCTCCCCCTTCCCTCTGCAGGCCCCCTCCCATCCCCAAAAGAGCTCGTCAACGGGAACATCAAAACCATCACAGAGTACCGGGAGGAGGAGGATGGGCGCAAGGTGAAGGTAAGTGGTGGGGCTGGGGAGTGGGCGCCAGCGGGCCCCATGGTGCTCCGGGCTCCAGGCTGAATCCTCCCCAGCTCCCGCTGCGAAATCCACTGGGTCCAAGCCAGCCTGTGCCCGTCCCGGGGGCAGGATCGCTCCCCAGACCCCCTTCCCCGGGGGCAGGGCCGTATACCCTGAGCCGTGGAGCTCTCCTGACTGGGCGGTTTTGGCTGCTTTTCCCTTCCCCTCCACTTTCTCCTAATTGCAAGGCCCGGCCCCACCAGGAATCCCCCACTGGCAGAGCACCCACGTGCGGTGTTCCGCCCCATTGGAATGCAGGCGCGGCCGGAGCGAAGCAGCCAAGCATGTCTCCAACTGGAACCTCTGGTTGCGGGCCCAGCATCGGCACCGCTCCCCTTGGCACGCCGTGACTCCACCTGCCCCCATGGCGCTCAGCCACTGGTACTGTCGTTCCTCTGCAGATCATCCGCACCTTCCGAATTGAGACCAGGAAGGCCTCCAAGGCTGTGGCGCGGCGGAAGGTGAGTGGGCTCAGCGCTGGGATGGCAGGGCCACGAGGCGTTAATCCGCACAGGCCATTCGCCTCGGGGGTGTCTGTGCAGGGAGCTGGGAAATCCTTCCCAGCCCTGCCAGCGCACCCCAGGGCTCTGTCTCCTCCCTCATCTCGCTGCCAGGTCTCCCTTGTCCCTCCAGGTCTGTGTCCCTCCTCCCATCCCTGCGGCTCTCCTGGAAGCCCCTTGCCCTCACACTGGGTTAACCCTCTGCTGGGCAGTGGGGGCTGCTGAGCCGGGGCAAGGGGTCAGAGTCAGGGGGGCTGCTAGGGGCCTGGCCACGCTGGGGTTCCCATGCCTGCGGGGCACTTGGTGTGAGGTCCTGCAAGGCCCAGGGAAGGGGGTGTGTGGAACATGGCCCCAGCAGCCCCTCAGCTCCCCAATACCCGCTGTGACCATTGGCTCTCACCCAGAACTGGAAGAAATTCGGCAACTCTGAGTTTGATGCTCCGGGCCCCAATGTGGCCACAACCACCGTGAGCGATGACGTCTTCATGACCTTCATCACCAGCAAGGAGGTGAGTGGGGGGGTGGGGGCTGGGCTGGCCAGGAGTCTGGCGGGGTGAAGTTGGTCTCTGGGTGGCTAGTGGGATCTCGAGGGGACCCGGCCGGGGTGAGGGGCACAGGGCTCCAACAGCATCTGACGGGTCCATCTGCCCGGGGGGAGTGGAGCTCGGCTACTCTGGGACAGGGGAGGGGAGCCTTGGCTCGCCGGCTTTGGGGTAGTGGGGTGGGGAATGGGCGAGGGGATGTGGGAGCCCCAGTGGAGGGTGGGGGTGCAGTTGGGGGCCCCACTCCCAGTGGGGAGGCTCCCTGGGGCTAACGGCGCTGCCCCGGCTGCTGCAGGACCTGAACTGCCAGGAGGAGGAGGACCCCATGAACAAGCTGAAGGGGCAGAAGATCGTGTCGTGCCGGATCTGCAAGGGCGACCACTGGACAACGCGCTGCCCCTACAAGGACACGCTGGGCCCCATGCAGAAGGAGCTGGCTGAGCAGCTGGGCCTGTCCACGGGCGAGAAGGAGAAGCTTCCAGGAGGTGCAGGCAGCCCCAGGGCCCTGGGAGGGGCAGGGTTACTGCAGGCGGGAGCTGGGAGTACAAGGGGGGCACTCCGGATTAACCAAGGGGCTCCCCAGTGGAGGCTGACAGGCAGGCAGGTGCCTGGAGGCGGGGGATGGGTGGGGAGAGCCGTGACTTGGTTAAATCGCCCGCCCCACACGCTCTGACTCAGCGGGTGCTTTGGGGGGTTCGGAGTCTGTAGACTCACTATGAGCGCCCAGTGGGTCACCCTTGTGCTCGATTCAGTCTCACAAGGGGTGATGGATTCTTCGACCCCCTCCTCCCCCCCGGTCTGGTTCCCATTCGGTCCATCGGGGCGTGCCGTGGGGATAGGGAATCCCTGGGAGCTGGGCCCCCTCATTCGGCCTTGCTGCCTTTCCTTCTCTGGGGCTGCTGCTGCTTGCAGTCCACGATTCGCTGGCGGGCAGCTGTCTCCTGCCTCCCCCACACCCGCTCTCCTTCAGCGCCCCACGTGTGGCGCGCGCTGCTCCCCCAGCCGCCTCTGGGCAGCCCCCGTCTGGCCAGCTCCAACTTCGTGGCAGGTTTGCTGATGCTCGTTCTCCTGCCTCACCCAAAACAAACAGAAACCCCCAACCTGAGGCCAGTTCTGCCTCTTCCCAGGTCACTTGAAAATCTCCTTCGCCTGTGCTTGATTGTGAGCCCGTGTGTAAATCCTGCTACGGCACCGGGGAGCCCCCCAGAAGCCCCGTGGTACCCCGCAGCTGGAGCGTAGGCTCTGTGACGGCTCCCTGCTGCCCCAGCCCGCCTGCCTCTCCAGCAAACTCCCTACTCTGCCAGTCCGAGCCTTGCTTGCCAGGAAACATTCACTGCAGCCCAGGACCCAGGGGGTGCTGACCCCCACCTGAGGGGCCCTTCCATCATCCCGAAAACCTCTGAAAAGTGAACCCAGGGGCAAAGCCCCTCTGCCGGCTGCTTGTTCCTCAGGTCCCTTTGCCCTCTGATCACTTCGGCTGCCTTAGATGCAAATGTCCTTCTGTTGTCAGCAAGCTATGGAGCTTTCTCCTCCGCTCCTTAGCCTGGTCCCTGCCGACGGGGCAGTGCCCATCCCTTGGCCTCGGGCAGGCGGGTTTATCTGCTGCCTCCACGGGAGATTTTAAGAATGTCTTTTCAGTGCGCACGACTCGTCACATGCAGCCTGACCCTCCAGCGGGTCGCCGGTGATTGTAGAGTTTACACATGCCGTTCGGGTGCTCCCCTGGCTAAAGGGCTGTTAGGGTCATGGGTGTGTGTGTGCAGCAGGGCTCCCCAGTGGTGGGGGAGGGGGTGCAGCGGGGCTCCCCAGTGGTGGCCGAGGGGTGGGCAGGTCCCCGGGGAGGGGGTGCAGCGGGGCTCCCCAGTGGTGGGGGAGGGGGTGCAGTGGGGCTGAGGGGCAGGCAGGTCCCCGGGGAGGGGGTGCAGCGGGGCTCCCCAGTGGTGGGGGAGGGGGTGCAGTGGGGCTGAGGGGCAGGCAGGTCCCCGGGGAGGGGGTGCAGCGGGGCTCCCCAGTGGTGGCCGAGGGGTGGGCAGGTCTCTGGGAGGGGGTGCAGTGGGGCTGAGGGGCAGGCAGCCCCCCGGGGAGGGGGTGCAGCGGGGGCTCCCCAGTGGTGCCCGAGGGGCGGGCAGCCCCCCGGGGAGGGGGTGCAGTGGGGCTCCCCAGTGGTGGCTGAGGGGTGGGCAGGTCTCTGGGAGGGGGTGCAGTGGGGCTGAGGGGCAGGCAGCCCCCCGGGGAGGGGGTGCAGCGGGGCTCCCCAGTGGTGGCCGAGGGGTGGGCAGGTCTCTGGGAGGGGGTGCAGTGGGGCTGAGGGGCAGGCAGCCCCCCGGGGAGGGGGTGCAGCGGGGCTCCCCAGTGGTGGCCGAGGGGTGGGCAGGTCTCTGGGAGGGGGTGCAGTGGGGCTGAGGGGCAGGCAGCCCCCCGGGGAGGGGGTCCAGCGGGGGCTCCCAGTGGTGGCCGAGGGATGGGCAGGTCCCCGAAGGTGTGGGATCGGTGGGATCCGGGCACTGCTCAAAGCCCCGTGTTTCCTGCTCTCCCAGAACCGGAGCCGGTCCAGGCCCAGCAGAGCAAAACGGGGAAGTACGTCCCGCCCAGCCTGCGTGACGGAGCCAGCCGCCGCGGGGAGTCCATGCAGCCGAATCGCAGGGGTAAGTGCCGGGGCCTGGCGCCCCCCACGGGCAGGGCTGAGACCAGCTGGCCTTTCCACTTATCGCCGCTAGCTTGGAGGGCAGCCTGGACTCTGCCGGGTCCTTCCCCAGCTCTGCGCCTCGGTTTCCCCATGTGCGTGACTGGCTCGCCCAGCCTGCGATCCCCAGGGCTGCTGGCTGCCCTGACCTGCCCCCCTCTCCCCAGCCGATGACAACGCCACCATCCGGGTCACCAACCTGTCGGAGGACACGCGGGAGACCGACCTGCAGGAGCTGTTCCGCCCCTTCGGCTCCATCTCCAGGATCTACCTGGCCAAGGACAAGACCACGGGGCAGTCCAAGGTGAGGCCTGGGGGGAAGGGTTGTGCCAGGCTCTGTCCCACAGCCCCCCGTTCCTTCTTGGGGTCCCAGGGACCGGAGTGACCCCCCCATCTCACTGCCTGCTTCCTCCCCCAGGGCTTCGCCTTCATCAGCTTCCACCGGCGTGAGGATGCTGCCCGTGCCATCGCCGGCGTCTCCGGCTTTGGCTACGACCACCTCATCCTCAATGTGGAGTGGGCCAAGTGAGTGCCAGGCCTGGGGCAGACGCGGG
Source organism: Macrochelys suwanniensis (assembly GCA_033296515.1). NCBI lineage: Eukaryota > Metazoa > Chordata > Testudines > Chelydridae > Macrochelys > Macrochelys suwanniensis. The sequence continues at coordinate 19,720,701 of CM065793.1, forward strand.
GGGTCCCCTTGTGGCTGCCCCCCTCGGGCGCCGCGCTGGCCATGTGGGGCGGAGGGAGGTTAGAGCACATGCAGGGAGGTTGGTGCGCATGGGGGGAGGTTAGAGCTGACCCCTGGCTTCCTTCCAATTCTAACTGCCCTCTTCCCCCCCCAGACCCTCCACCAACTGAGGCCGGGCCCTGCCTGCTGCTGCTCCGGGAATGGCTGATGCTGTTGGGAGCCTGGGTCGTTAATAAAGGTTCATCCCAGCCGGGCGTGTGGTGGTCTCGCTTCCTCCCCCGGCAGAGAGGGGGCCGGGCGGGGCCCTGCTGCTGCGCTGGCAGGAAGCTGGGGGTTGCGGGGGCGGGGTGCCCTGCTCCGCGTTACGCAAGGCGGCTGGCGGGAGTGGGGGCTGGCGGGAGTGGGGGCTGGGTGCTGAGCCGGGCTCTCGCCCTGACTCAGCCCCGTGGCCGTGTCATGGGAGCGGAGTCAGCGGCGCGTGGGGGGCTCATGGCCCCGCTGTGCGGGGGGGGGGCATGCCCGGGACCCAGGCGGCTCGGCGCTCTGGGCCCTGCAGCCGGCTGGGGAGCTGTGAGAAAGCACCAGACACAGAGCAGCCGGCTCAGGCTCTGCTTTAATGGCGGATCTCACAGGAGCCCCACCCCAGCTGCGGTAACATGGGGGTGTCTCAGGCAGCCCTGGCCCCCCGTGGGGGGCTCCCCCCCCCCCCGAGCTTGGGGCAGGGTGTGTCACGCAGGCCAGAGCCCCTGCTGCTCTCCCAGCCCCCTGAAGCTGCTCTGCAGGGTTGCCGTGGGGTGGGGTGGGGGAAGCTAGTCCCATGTGCCTGGGGCACAAAGGGGGGAGGGGGGGGGCTGGTTCCACCCCAGGTGTCAGCCACAGGCCTTCAGCTCCGTGCGCTCTGGGGCCTGGCCCCTGTCCTGCCCGCGGGGGGCCCTGCACCAGCCCCGCATGCTGTCGGCCAGGGTGGCGTAGAGCAGCGGGTGGAGGCAGATGTTGAGGGTCACCAGGATCTTGCTGAGCTGGTAGGCGGAGTGGAGGGGCAGCCCCCCCTGGCAGTCCGGCTCCTGGCCCTGCTGACAGCGCTGGCGCTGGCCCAGGTTGAGGTTGCGCAGGGCGTGGTAGGGCAGGTAGGAGACCGCGTAGAGCGCCACCCCCACGCTCACCAGCCTTCCCACCTTGCGCTTCTCCAGCCGCGTGATGTGGGGGTTGCGGCAGACGGTGCGGAGGATGGCGGCGTAGGAGGAGAGCGCCAGCAGGAAGGGCAGCCCGCAGCCGAAGGCCGCCAGGAAAAGGCTGTAGGGCAGGTAGTGGGGCAGCTGCTCGTCCCTGGCGCTGCCCAGGCACTCGGTACAGTTCCCCTTGGGCTGCAGCACCGAGAAGTGCAGGGTGGGGGCAGAGAGGCCGGCCACCAGCAGCCAGCCGGCGCCGCTCACCATGGTGGCGTGGCGCGGCTCCAGCCGGCCGTGCACCAGCAGCGGGTGCACGATGCCCAGGTAGCGGTTCAGGCTGATGCAGGTGAGGAAGAAGATGCCGCCGTACAGGTTGCAGCTGAAGAGGAAGCGCTCCAGCTTGCAGAGGGCCTGGCCATAGCGCCAGTGCTTGGGCGGGTAGTAGTAGGCGGCCAGGAAGGGCAGGGAGAGGGCGTAGAGGAGGCCGCTGACGGCCAGGTTGAAGGAGTAGATGATGCCCGTGTGCCAGGTGCGCTCGTGGGCCACGAAGCGGTAGATGGCGAAGGCGTTGCCAGCGAAGGCCAGGAGGAACTCCAGCGTCAACACAGGCCACATCTGCTGCTGGAACTCATTGAAGGAAGCATTGCAGGCCCCCTGCCCCATAGCAGCCATCCTGGGGCAAAGCAAGGGGGAGGCGGGGCTTAGAGCGGGGGGCAGGGGAACTACGGCCTCTGGGGGATTGCCACCCCAGTGCAGGGTGACACAACAGCAAGTGTGAATAACTGGGTGTGTGTGTGGGGGGGTGTTATAGGTGCCTATATAAGACAAAAGCCCAAAATATCAGGCCTGTCCCTATAGAATCAGGACATCTGGTCACCTGTGCCCAGCCCGCACCATGCTGCGGGGCGGGGGGGGGGGGGGGGCAGAGGGCTCCAAGCGCTGCCCTTGCCTGCAGGCACCGCCCCCCTCAGCTTCCATTGGGAGGGAATGGGGAACTGTGGCCAATGGGAGTTTTGGGGGAGGTACCTGCAGGCAAGGGCAGCCTGTGGCACCCTCTGCCGCCACCCCCCCGCCTGAAGGGGGTGCAGGGACGTGGGGCCAGGACAGGCAGGGAGCCTGCCTTAGCCCCGCTGCCACTCCGGAGCTGCTCCAGGTGAGCAGCACCGGGCCGCAGCCTGCACCCCAGCATCCCACCCTGAGCCCCTTCCTGCACACCGCACTGCCTCCCAACCCCCTGCCCTACATGCAATTCCCCACCCAGATGTGGCCCTTGGGCCAAAAAGTTTGCCCAGCCCTGCCTGCCTCCCCTCCCTGCGCCTGCACCTCGGGGCTGGTCCCAGCCTGGGCTGGGCCAGGTGAGAACAGACAGCGGCGTTGGCAGCTGTTCCCGCTTCCTGCTAGGGGGTGGAGGGGCGCAGCCAGGACCTCCTGCCCCCAGCAGCCAGTGCAGATTGAACAAGAGGTGGTGGGACTCACCCCATGGCTGCCCTGGCCAGCCCCCTGCAGTATCCCCACCCCCCACTGAGGGTCAATCCAGCCTCAGCATCATGGAGCCCGTCTCCGAGCAGCCCCCACCGCTCAGGGGCAGTACTTTGACCCATTAAACTGCCATATCCCCGGGGGCGGGGGAGACAGGGTCACGTGTTCCCCGAGCACCAGACACTTCCACACTTAAACTCGGCCCCGCTCACTTCTGTACTCCAAACATCCTAGTAAAATAGCGCCACCACCAGGCTGCCGCCGGGCTACTGGGAGCAGCGCCTGGGCCAGGGGTTCGGCCCCTGCCTGGCCGTGAGGGGCTGGGGGTAGTTCAATCCCTGCTGTCCCCTGGGGCAGAGACGCTCTCAGGGTTCAGAATCCTCCCCCCCCCCGCGCGCACGTGCTGCCCTGGGCCTGCCCCAGAGCCAGAATTGCCCCCCTCCCCCCTGACTTCTTGGCCCAACCTGCCACACGGCCAGCTCTGGTAGCAGCCGGCCCCCCAAGATGCGCTGCGCCTGTGACGTGTGTCCCGCGCGTGCCCACACACACACACCCCCCAGCTCGGCACCCGGCTCTGCTTCCCCCTCACTCCCCACAGCTGGTCACTCACCCGGCCCCCCTGCAACATGGGGGGGGGCAGCTCTCCCCCCCTGCACCCATTCTGGCTGGGGCGTAGGCATCGAGCACCAGAGCCATTCCTTCTGCCCCCAACACAGAGTGCTATGGACCCCGCCATGGACTGCAGCCACAGCCCTGGGGGGTGCTGCTCACCAGGCAGCAGCCCCCCCCCCCCCCCCCCTCATGGGGGAGCAGCAGGCCTAGGCTAGCCCCCCCCCCCAGCAATCAGTGCAGCATGGCACACTGGCCGGGCACATGCCCCAGGCAGGAAGGTTAAAGCCCCAGCCTAATAAATGCCTCCCCCTGCCCCCACCTCACCTGGCACTGCCCCGGCCCAGCTCTGTTCGGCACCCCCGGGGCCAGGACCCGCCCCAGACAGGGGCAGGAAGCAGCGCAGTTTTCCTTCCTCCTGGCAGCTGGCTGCAGCCTGAAGAAGCTGCTCCACCCCTTCCCCCCACAGCAGGAGGGTGGTGGAAGGGCCTAGCACCCTCCCCGGGCAGCCGCCATCCTTCCGCTCCAGGGCGGATGGGGTAACTGCCCCCAGTGCCTGGCCTGCGCCCAGCCCGGAGCACAGGACGCGGCTGGGAGTTGAGGGCAGCCCCATCTTGGCTCAGAGCAGCTGTGCCCCCCAACCCCCACACACACACCCCCCGCCAGCACACACAGCCGAGAGGGGACTGCAGAGCCGTGTATTGAACAGCCAGTACAGGGCTGAGAGCACACCCCCCCCTTCCCCCAGTCTGTGTACAAGGCAGATAATCCGGGGGGGGCTAGCGCTGCCCCTTCTTGGGGGCCTTGGGCCTCTGGAGCACCCCCTTCCCCCGGGCTGCCTGCTTCCTCCGCAACCCCGGCTTCCCCGGCCCTTTGAACTTGGCGCCAGGGACCCTAGGGCCTCGCTTGGGTCCCTGCTGTCCCGGATGCCTGGGTCCTTTCAGCTTCGCACTCCGTGCTCCTCGCTGCTGCCTGGGACCCTTGGGGCTCCGTGGGTCCTTCTGCCGGCCAGGCCTCAGAGATTTCCCCGGCTCCCTGGGGCTGCGCCCCCCCCTCTGCGGTTGGCCAGGGGGTCTCCTGGGCTTCGCCTTGCGGCTGGCTCTGCCAGGGTGGGGGCTGGCAGGCTGCTCCCCAGCCTGGCTGGTTCTGAGTCTCTTGCTGGGCTGGGGGGAGCGTAGGGGCCCATGTTTCCTCTTAGCGCTTTTGGGGAACAGATCTAGAGATAGGGGAAGAACCAGGGAGGAGAGTCACGCTCTAGGGCAGGCAGGGCCCCATGTGTGGGGAATGGGAACAGCCATAGGGCAGGGGAGATGGGGCACCAGGCCATCCCCCACCCACTGGGCACCGGGGCTGCGAGATGGCCCCAGGGTGGGTTACCAGAACCACCCACCGAGGGCTCCGTTCTGCCCAGGGCGCTCAGAGGGCAGAGCTGGCTGAAGATAGGAGCCCCCCCATCCCCAAAACTAGGCTTCAATTCCAGCTATTCCAGCCTAAGCTAGACCAGGTGCAAGGCCCGTGCTGCCGGGAGCCAGGGGGGCTAGACCCAGCCCAGTCCGTGGGGCAGGGGCTGGGTGCTGTGCTGGAGCTGGGGGAAGGGGGGCTAGACCCAGCCCAGTCCGTGGGGCAAGGGCCGGGGCTCTGCCGGGTGCATCAGTGCGTTTACTTTGAACTGAAATCACAGAACACGCTCAGGAAGATTCGCATCATCAGCTGCACCTGGCGGGGAGACTCTGGGACCCTGGCTCCCCCGTCCCCCCCACGGCTGGGACCCCGGCTCCCCCCAGGGCTGGGAGCGGTGCCAGCAGCCCAGATCCGAGCACAGCTCGCCTAGGGTCACGACTCACCTTCGTCGGGCTCCTCGCCCACTTCCTGCCGGTAATATTCCGCGTCGTCATCCGATTGGTCGGCCGGGTCCTGGTCCTCCGGCATCCCAGGATCCTCAGCACCGCTATCGCCGTCCTCCCCCTGCTGCTGCTTCCTCTTGATCCCCGCCAGGCTCTGCTTCCTGCACCCCAAAGCACCAGCGTCAGGCCCCGAGGGGACTACAACTCCCAGCATGCACCATGCTGGGGCTCCCGGCTCAGTTCCCTCCAGCCCATCCCCACCCAGCGGCTGCTGCCCCCAGGCAGGACAGTGGGGGGGGGGAGAGGGGAAACTCCCACTCACCTGTGGGCCTCCCGCTGCTCCTTCTTGCGCTGCACATCAGTCTCCTGTCTGCGGCGCCGCTCTGCCTTCAGCCGCAGCCGCTCCTCCTTCCTGGCTAGGGCCACCCGGAGCTGCTCCTCCGTCTTGAGAACTGGGGGCGGGGGGAGAAAGGGGGAGGGGCTCAGTGGGGGCAGACCCCCGGGGATTCGAACTCGCCACTCAAGGGCAGAGAACAGGAGTCCTGGGGGGCCTGGCGCCCGCGGACCCGGGGGAGACTTACCGAAGCTGTGGTAGAGAACATTGCCCTGGCTCAACCCTTCCTCCACCTTGACGAGCTGCAGGGTCATTCGGGGCCCGATCTGCGAGGAAGGCGACAGAACCCGTCAGCCAAGGGCCGGCCCCAGGCCCCTGCCCCGTCACAGCTGGGGGTCCAGGGGGAGCAGGCAGGGGGTGTGGAGCCCGCCCAGCCCCCCACGCAGCCCCGCGGCCAGATCAGAACATTTACTTTGAAGATCACGGTTCTATCAAGGTCTCTGTCGTCAACACACCCAGCCAGCGGGCTCCGCCCCTAGCTCCGCCCCCGCCAGCAGCACACACCTCAGTGAGACGCACGGCACTCTGCTGGGCCTTCATGTTCCCCCGGCCCGCGTACACCTGGGGCAGCTCCAGGATATTGTGGGTCCCGTCCTGCTCGGCCTCGCTCTCCGACAGGTTAATGTCCCTGCGGGGGAAACCACCGGTCACAGCACACAACCCGGCAGAGCCCTGTTCTGCCCACCAGACACCGCTCCCCTGCCAGAGCTGGGACAGAACCCAGGAGTCCTGGCTCCCAGCCCCCCTGCACTGACCCACTAGACCCCACTCCTCTCCCAGAGCTGGGACAGAACCCAGGAGTCCTGGCTCCCAGCCCCCCTGCACTGACGCACTAGACACTGCTCCCAGAGCTGGGGACAGAACCCAGGAGTCCTGGCTCCCAGCCCCCCTGCACTGACCCACTAGACACCGCTCCCAGAGCTGGGGACAGAACCCAGGAGTCCTGGCTCCCAGCTCCTCCCGCTCTCACCACTAGACCCCACTCCTCTCCCAGAGCTGGGACAGAACCCAGGAGTCCTGGCTCCCAGCCCCCCTGCACTGACCCACTAGACACCGCTCCCAGAGCTGGGGACAGAACCCAGGAGTCCTGGCTCCCAGCCCCCGTGCACTGACCCACTAGACACTGCTCCCAGAGCTGGGACAGAACCCAGGAGTCCTGGCTCCCAGCCCCCGTGCACTGACCCACTAGACACCGCTCCCAGAGCTGGGACAGAACCCAGGAGTCCTGGCTCCCAGCTCCTCCTGCTCTCACTCCTCCCCCAGAGCTGGGACAGAACCCAGGAGTCCTGGCTCCCAGCCCCGCTGCACTGACCCACTAGACACCGCTCCCAGAGCTGGGGGCAGAACCCAGGAGTCCTGGCTCCCAGCTCCTCCTGCTCTCACCACTAGACCCCAACTCCGCTCCCAGAGCTGGGGATAGAAGCCAGGAGTCCTGGCCCCCAGCTCCCCCCAGCTCCATTGTACAAGTGCAGCCTCGGAGGCCCCCCGCCCCCCAGCTGCATGCCCCCAAGTCCCCAAGCACTGAGCTCCTGGCTCCCAGGCTCAGCGGGGTGACCTGCCAGCGGGGGCGGTGGGCAGGGCCAACTCCGAGCCACCAGGCACTGCCAGCTGCAGTCTCTCAGCTCCTGGCTCTGCCCTGCCACCTCCCCAGCCCGGCCCAGCGCTCACTTGGCCAGCAGCTCACTGATGTCCTCCAGCCGGCTCATGTTGGGGAACTTCTCCTGCAGCAGCTTCCTGAGGCCTTTGCTCACCCCCACAGGCACCACCTTCAGGCTGCTGGGGGAGAGGAGACGGGACACCCGGCTCAGCAGGCGGGGGGTCTCTGGGAGCAGGAGGGGCCGAGAGGGACCCAGCGCCGGGCACCAGAAGGAATCACGGGGCTCAAAGGCAGCCGGGACTGGCCAGCCGGGGCAGCCTGGCAACAGCAGGGAACTGACCGGGGGGGCAGCGCCAGGGGACCCGCAACGTGATTCGAACCCAGCGCCCCACAGCTGCTCCCAGCTGGCACTTTGCCTCGCGCTGGTGCGGCTCCAGTCAGGCCGTGGCTGGAGCCAGGAGCACAACCCACCCCCGCCCACCCTGCTCTCCCCCGCTGCTGGGACGGGGCCGAGCCCCGTGCGGGATGCGCCAAAGGGAGCCGGTCGGGGTCAGCTCAGCACCATGCTCTGAGCAGTCAGGGATTCAGCTGACACCCGGGAAGGAGGTACCAGTGTCTGTCTGTCTGTCTACAATCCCCCTGGTCCCCTCCCGCTGGATGCATCAGAGCGTTTACTGTAGGACGAAATCACGGAGCCATCAGCAGACTAGACCCTCATCACCGGCATCCAGCCAGGCAGAGCCGTAGGCTGAGACAGAGCCCCCCTTCCCCTCTCGCACGGCCCTCCCCTGGTGTCCGGCCATGGCCCCAGGGAGCCCCGAGCGCCGCCCGCCCCCAGCGCCGCCCGCCCCTAGCGCGGACCCTTACTAGTGCCGCAAGTCCAGGAGCTGGGTGTCCGCGTTGTAGCTGATCAGCAGGCACCGCTTGATGGCGTTGAGATTGACCTGGGGGCACAGCCGCGCAGCGGTGAGCACCAGACACAGTGGGGCTTCCCCCACCCGACTGCCCCCCAGGGAACCCTGTGCTTCCTGCAGCACAGGCTGGGGGGCATCAGTCCCGCTCCCCAAGCCCCCCCACACACACACACCTTGTGCACGTTGATGGAGGGGAACATGTTCTGGAACATGGTGGCCATCAGCTTGACGTGCATCTGCTGCAGGCCGAAGTTGTTGAGCACCAGCAGCGGGTGGTGCGTGAACTGCTGCTCGTGCATGCGGTGGCGCCTCAGGGACGACACCACGTCCTTGATGAGCGAGTACTGGAGGGCGGAGCAGAGCAGGGGGTCAGGGCGCTGGCCAGAGGCAAGGGGGGGCTCTGTGCTGACTAGCTTGGCCTGGGAGTGGGCGTCTCCGCTCCGGGTGCCAGCGAACGCCCCCCCCCCCCCCCCCCCAGCAGTGGAGCCAGGAGAGCGCCCCCGCCCCCAGCAGTGGAGCCAGGAGAGCGCCCCCCGCCCCCCCCTGCAGTGGAGCCAGGAGAGCACCTCCCCCACCCCAGAACTCTCTGGCCAGGGACAGACTTGGACACCCACAACCCACACAAGTTTAGCTGGCCTGGGATTTAAGGAACGGGCTGGGGGAAGCTCTGGACCCCCAGCCCAACATGTCCAGCACCCACCTGCGTGACTTTGAAGGTCAGTGTTGGGCCTCCCGGGAGACGGACGAGTTTCTGCAGGAGAGACAGACAGACAGACACACAGGAGTCAGGGCCGGGGAAGGTCAGCACCCGCCCCCAGGGCAGTGCCAGGCTCGGTGCTGACAGGCTGCCCCGTGTCTGCTCCTCTCACTCTGCCCAGCGGCGGACGCATCAGTGCGTTTACTTTGGAACTGAAATCACAGAGCGCGCTCAGTAAGATTCGCTTCATCAGCTGCATCGGTGCTGAGCCGCGCCACAGGAGACCCCAGGGGAAGGGACACTGGGACTAGAAAGGGGGCACCCAGCCAGGCAGGCCCCTCCCTGCACCCAGGGAGCTGTTCAGCCTGACCGGGCACAGGGCCGGGGGACTGAGGGCTTTCCACCCAGCCCCACAGGCTGTCCCAGGCCCCCCCAGCCCCCCGCCGTACCACTTACGAAGTTGACATTGGTGGGGGACTTGGTGAAGACCAGGAAGTGCGTCACGCCCAGGGGCCCCGCCACGGCCACAAAATCCTTCAGCGAGTTCTTCTTCCGCACCTGGAAGACAGCAAGTGCTGCGTTACCTGCCACAAAAGGGGCGTTCCCAGACACTCTGCTCCCCGCCCAGAGCCAGGAGAGAACCCCGGGGTCCTAGCTCCCACCCCACCCCCTCTCTGACTCACTGACCCTGGGCGCGGGGCGGCCGGCAGCGGGGGCTCACCTGCAGGGTGCTGGCTGTGAACGGCTCCATCGCCCGCCGCACGTCCAGGAATGAGCTGCTGCAGGCTCCGGCCCACGCGCCCGCGGTGGAAGACGAAGGAGTGAGGGACGGAGGCGAACTGCTCCTGGGCCCGCTGCTGGGCGGCCGCCCGCGCCCGCTTCTGGTTCTTGGTCTGCGGGGGAGGGGGCAGGGGGTCAGCAGGGTCCCCCACGGCCAGCACCCCCCGGAGCCCCCCTCCCATCCATCACACACCCTGTACCCCCCCGGGGACCCCCTCCCTCCCTCCCTCCCCCTGCCCCCCCCACCCAGCACCCCCGGAGCCCCCCTCCATCCATCACACACCCTGTACCCCCCGGGACCCCCTCCCTCCTCCCCTGCCCCCCCACCCAGCACCCCCCCGGAGCCCCCCTCCCATCCATCACACACCCTGTACCCCCCCGGGGACCCCCTCCCTCCCTCCCCTGCCCCCCCCACCAGCACCCCCCGGAGCCCCCCTCCCATCCATCACACACCCTGTACCCCCCCGGGGACCCCCTCCCTCCCTCCCCTGCCCCCCCCACCCAGCACCCCCCCGGAGCCCCCCTCCCATCCATCACACACCCTGTACCCCCCCGGGGACCCCCCCCACCAGCACCCCCCGGAGCCCCCCTCCCATCCATCACACACCCTGTACCCCCCCGGGGACCCCCCGCACCTTCCCCTCGCGCCCCATGCCGCCCGCCGCCGCCGCCGCGTTCCCGTCCCCACGCGGACACGGCACTTCCGGCTCAGCCCGTGCGGTAGCCTCAGCGCGCCGGGCACTTCCGGTCGGTGCCGCCCTCTAAAGGTCCGGTAGCTCCAGGGGGGCGGGGCTCAGCGCCCTATGCCCCACCCCCTTTGTGACCCTGCACGCGCAGCGGCCCGCCCTGTGCCCCCCACATCCACCGCACCCCTACACCTAACCCCCTGTACCCCATACACCCCCTGTGCCCCCCACATCCACTGCACCCCATACACCCCCCTGTGCCCCACACACCCCCTGTGCCCCCCACATCCACTGCACCCCTACACCTAACCCCCTGCACCCCCTGTACCCCACACACCCCCTGTGCCCCCCACATCCACTGCGCCTTGTACACCCCCCTGTGCCCACACACCCCCTGTGCCCCCCACATCCACCACACCCCTACACCTAACCCCCTGCACCCCCTGTACCCCATACACCCCCCTGTGCCCCCCACATCCACTGCACCCCTACACCTAACCCCCTGCACCCCTGTACCCCATACACCCCCTGTGCCCCCCCACATCCACTGCACCCCTACACCTAACCCCCTGCACCCCCTGTACCCCATACACCCCCCTGTGCCCCCCACATCCACTGCACCCCTACACCTAACCCCCTGCACCCCCTCGTACCCCATACACCCCCTGTGCCCCCACATCCACTGCACCCCATACACCCCCCTTTGCCCCACACCCCCTGTGCCCCCACATCCACTGCGCCTTGTACACCCCCCTGTGCCCCCCACATCCACTGCACCTTGTACACCCCCTGTGCCCCCCACATCCACTGCGCCCCCTACACCTAACCCCCTGTACCTCCCTGTACCCCCCTGACCCGCCCCTCTGTTCTGCACGCAGCTCCCATTGTACGTTCCCATCTTCTCCCCCACACACTGCACCTGCCCCCCAGGGATCCCGTGTATCCCCACCTGCCCACTGACTGTCCCACAAGTGCCCCTCCACTGTCTCCAGCCCCTGGGGCACCTCGTATTATCCACCCCCAGGAAACCTTTGCCCCACAGAGATGCTTTCTCTGCAGATCACAGCGAGCCCTGGCGGGCCTCACATTGCCAGGTGCCCAGTTTTCCACCCTAACGCCCGGTCGTAAAGGGACCCTGGTGCCTGGTGCCGACCGGCCGTTAAAAGTTCGGTCGGCGGTGGAGCAGGGGCCCGGGGCTAAAACAGGCTCCCTGCCTGCCCTAGCTCCCCACAGCTCCCAGAGGCAGCTGCTAGGTCCCTGCAGCCCCTAGGCACATGGGCTGCCAGGGAGGCTCCGTGCACTGCCCCCTCCCCCCCCCCCCCCCCCCCACGAGGCCGGATCCGCAGCTCCCATTGGCCGGGGACCACCGTGTGCCTAGGGGCTACAGGGACCTGGCGGCCGCTTCTGGGAGCTGAGGTAGGTGCCACCAGGACCCCACACCCCAAACCGCCTCCTGCACCCCAACCCCCTGCACCAGTCCGTAGTCCCCTCCCGCACCCAAACTCCCTCCGGAGCCTGCACCAGCCTCCAATACCCTAGCCCCCTCCTGCACCCCAAACTTCTCCTCCCACACTCTGAGCCCTTCGGAGCCCCCTCCCGCACCCTGAACCCCTCATCCCCAGTCCCACCCCAAAGCCTGCACCTCCAGCCAGAGCCATGGATGGATCCCAGCCCCCGCCGGCCCCCCGGCCTGCCTCGCGCTCAGCTGGGCCAGCTCCTGGCGCTCCGGAGCGCGTCTTGGCCGGGCTACAGAGGCCGGGAAATTAAAAGCAGATTGTGTCCTGCCCTGCTCTGGAATGAGGGGGTTGGGGCCCTGGGCTCAGCTCTGCGCTCCCCCCCACCCCGAGCCTGGCACAGCACCATGGGGGCTTCCCCTTTCCAAGGGGGCTCGCTGGGTGCCAGCCCTCCCCTCGCGTCCCCATGCCCACCCTGCCGGGAGAGCCCCCATTCCCTCATTCCAAGGAGCTCTGCTCCTGGCAAGGCCCCTTAACCCTTTGTTAATGGGTGGGCTCCACGCCCAGCCAGACCGCCCAGGGCTGAGGGGTCTGTGCCCCGCACTCCAGCCGCCTGTCCTGAGATCCTGTACAAACTTCGCCTGCCTTGTAATCAGCGTCGCAGCCCCCAGCCCCCCCCCCCCCCCCCACAGGGCCCCTGCAGGGGTGGGACAGAGGCCGGATGCTAAGCAGCAGCTGGGTACGCTCGGTCCTGACAGGCTCCAGCCCAGGGGATTGGCGAATCCTCCCCCAGGGCTTAGCCCCAGGGCACTCGGCTTCCCCTGATGTCCCCAGGGCTGCTACAGGCCGCGTCCGCCCTCGGAACAGCCCCTGCTGTCGGCCCAGCTTGGCCTTGTCTCGCTTAGGGGGCACGGCCCAACACCCGTGGGAGCCCCCCAAGAGCACCAGCCCAGGGGCTCAAACCCGCAGCCAGGTGCTAGCGTCAGTAGAGCTGGGCAGGTTCTCCCCCGAGACGTGGGGGAGCCCCTCGTTCAAGTCCCTGCGGATCTCAACCGGGCAGAGCCGGGACCTGACCCGGATCTCCCAGGTGAGCGCCCGCCCCACGGCCTAGCCTGGGTGCCCCACGCTGGCCCCGAGAGCCTTTCCCGCAACACATTCCCGTGCCAAGGGACCATCTTCCCCCAAAAAACATGTTGAAAAATTCCCGCCCATCTGGGCCTGCGGCACACGCCAGGGCCGCCCGCTCCCCAGCATCCGCCAGCCCAGCACACGGCGTGCCAGGGATCCCAGCCTCCCTCCATTCCTGCTCCAGATCCCTGGGTGCTGTCATGCTTTCTGGGGGTGCCCAGGGCTGGGAGGCCCCTCGCTGCTCCCCGCTGTCAGCGTCTCTCCACGGGGAAGGGTAAAATCTTGTCCCCGCTTCTCTCTTTTCCCGGCTCTGGTCCCAGGAGCCCCCCCACTTCAGAGACTATCTGGGGATTCCTCCCCCCGCCCCAGCCGGACAGTAACGCCGCCTGCCCCGGGGCTGCCCCACTCCCACACTGACCAGTCAGCCCAGAGGCTCACCTCCTCGCAGGCCACAAACGTCCCTCCCCGGTGCTGGAACCTGCCGTCTGCGGTCGTCGCTCTTAACCGAATCCCCGCACAAAACCTCGCGCGATGATGGTAGGACCAGGGGGCTACCGGTTCTCGGGAGAGACCTCGCCAGTGATTTCCCTACACACTCCCTGAATTTCCCCAACACCCCACCAGTTTTGTGAACTAGTTACATGCTAATTTAGTGACACCCCCCTCAGTAAATTCGAACACACACCCCTAATTTCAATTCCTGGGAGGCCACTGGACCTCGCATGCCGCCCTCAGGCCCAGGGGCTCCCTGTAACACCTGCCACACCCCCTGTGCCTGTTGCCAGATGGCACCTAGACACCCCGGGTCACAGAGCCACCACCCCCCGCTTGTGTTCAGAGACTCCCTGCAACACCCCCACACTGGCATGCCAGGGGCTCTGTGTGTCCCCCATTCCCCCAAACCAGGGGTTCTGTGTGTCCCCCCATTCCTCTGCCCCAAACCAGGGCTCTGTGTGCCCCCATTCTCCTGCCCCCATGCCAGGGCCCTGGCAGTGCTGGGGAATCTGGCTGGGCCCCGGCGCAATCCCAGAGACTGCAGGGGAGGCCAGGAGGGAGACAGCGACCAGCCATGTCCCGGGGGCATCTAGCATCATCCCGCTTCCAGAGGCTCCTCTGGCAGACGGCTGCCCATGGGCGGCACAGAGCTGCAGATCCCGGCCGGGGACAGTGGCACGTGCCATTGCTGCCCCCTGGCCCGGCTGCCTGCTGCGACGCAGCCTCGCTCCTCTGCCAGCATCTCCTCTCCCCTGGGGGCAAAGGGGCATGTGGCATTGGAGGGGCACCAGACAGGCCTTGGGGTTCTCTGAGCCGCCCTGCTGGGCTGGCACTCGGCGATGGGCCTGGCAGCTGCAGAGGGGTGCGTGTGCAGGCACGCCAGCCCCAAATCTCACTGCCCGGGGTTGCACGGCACCGGGTGCCCTTGGGGGGCCCTGATCTCAGTCAGATACCATAATCTACAGAATACTCGGGCTGTGCCCTGCACTGCCAAGGCTCCGGGGTGTCCCGTGCGGGGGGCTGCACACCCACCCGCCCCCCCGGGTCCCTGCCCCCTGGGCTGCCGCCAGGCACCGGAATCTGCTCCCCCAGGTGCCACCCGCAGCGGCCGGGGCTGAGCCCTGCTGGGAGCTGGGAGGGGAGGCAGAGGAGGCGGGGAGCCGGAGCCGGAGCTCCGCTGGCTGCCTGCCGGTCAGGGAGCCGCATTCCTAGGCAGGCAGCTGCCGTGCTGAGCCGGGGCCTGCAGCGGTCACTGGCCTCTGCACCCCGGGCCGGGACCGGGCCGACCAGCAGCTCGTCCGCCCCGCCTGCTGGCTGGACAGAGGTGCCAGGGCCTTGGCCTTCCGCTGACCTGCCCTGGGGCCAGCAGCTGGGGGATTGGACCCTTCTCCTGGGGGACAGACAGATGGGGGTCAAGGTGGGTCCCAGGGGGCTGGGAGGGGCACGTGCTGGGTCGGGAGGGCGCTTGCTTGGGGGACTTTGGGGAGCTTTTCCAGCTCCTAGCTGTTGGGAGGGCCCGGGGGGTCACACGGCAGATGGGGGCGGGTGGGGCGAGTGGGCACCGAGCAGAGGAACGAGGAGGATGTTGGTATTTACATCTGGGCTCGGAGCGCGGCCCCCAGACCTGACTGCGGGGCCGGGGGTCAGGAAAGGCATTCCCACGCCCTGCTTCTGCTTAGTGTCACGGGCCTGCTGCCGGGAGAGCCCTGCCCACACGGACCGCCTGGGCGTGGGCTTTGGGAGGGCAGAGGGGCTGAGAGCCAGGACTCCTGGGTTCTCTCCCAGCTCTGGGAAAAGGCGTGGGGGGCTAGGAGCCAGGACTTCTGGGTTTTCTCCCAGCTCTGGGACGGGCGTGGGGGACTAGTGGTTAGAGTGGGGGGCTGGGAGCCAGACTCCTGGGTTCTCTCCGCAGCTCTGGGACGGGCGTGGGGGACTAGTGGTTAGAGCAGGGGGCTGGGAGCCAGGACTCCTGGGCTCTGTCCCTGGCTTGGGGATAGGAGTTTAGGTGGGTGCTAACTGGGCTTTTCCGTTCTAATGCGTCTGCTCCTAATTTGTCCCTTGCCCGCTGTGCGGGTTCGCGATGGCCACCTCCTGCCCGCCCCAGCACTGACCGCACCGGAGCACCCCCTGCAGCCGAGGGAGACGCGCCAGAAGTAACTGGTAAGTGGAGCCAGCCAAGCGGTGACCCCAGGGGCCAGGCCTGCCCCTCTGAGGCCCCCCAAACAGCCTCCCCACCCACAGGGGCTGCAGCCCTGGGCACGGCAGCAAGCAGGGGGCTTGTGGGAGGCAATAGGGCTGGGCCCCAGGAGCTCTGGGTTAAATTCCCGGCTCTGCCACTCAGTCCCCTGTGTGCCCGGGGCAGGTCCCTGCATCTCTCTGGGGCTGACACTCAGCCGGGCAGCGCCTCAGGGCTCCACACAGCACCCGCCCTGGAGCGCCCCGCTCTCCTCGGGGACACAGGTAGCCCCGTGGGGGTTCCCAAGCCTCTGGGCAGGGGGTGGCGCCCCCCCGATGACAGGCTGTGTGTCTGGCCGTGCCCAGGGCACGCCGGGTCCCCCCTGTGGGAGCCAGGCTGTCCTGCTGCCTGTGGGGCAAGAGGGGTGCCTGGTAATACCGACCCACAGGGGGCCTCAGTCCCCCCCCGCCCTGGGGGGCTCTGGGACGGGTGGGTGTTGGTACGGCTGCCAGCCAACGCTGCGTGAGCTGTGGGGACTGTCCCCACCGTCAGGGGCCCTGATCTCGGTTGGGGTCTGGGCAGTGCCCGGCGCTTGGGGTGACCCTGGTCCCCACCCCCAGCCTCTGCTCTGCTCTGGCCTGGCCGCGGGAGGCCTCGCTCAGACCCAGGCACCGGGTGCGGGGCGTGCCCTGCTGGGGAGCCCCGAGCTGCCCTGCTCTGGAGAGGGGCCAGCAAAGGGGGCCCGGGTGGGGTCGGGCGGCGCCCCGGGGCTGGGGCTGGTGCGTTGCCGAGGCCCCGATTCCGAGCCCCTGGGGCGTGGCTCTGGCCCGCCCTGTGTCGCGGCTATAAACAGCCCTGGAAAAGCCTTCGCTGGCAGCTGGAATCGGCGCCTGCTGTATTTCTGGGGGTTTGGCACCAGGGCCGTCCCCCCCCCTTCCCGGCACTGGCTCTGCGTGTGTGGGCAAAGGGGGTGCCAATGGCCCGGCTCCTGCCGCGTCTGCATGCCCGGAGCGGGTGGAGAAGGGTTTCCGTGCGTGGGGGGGGGGGGCATCTAGGCTCTAGTTCTGCCAGAGGAGTGGGGGCTAGTGGTTAGAGCCGGGGGGGGCGGGCTGCTGGGAGCCAGGACTCTATCCCCACCGTCACCCCTGATCTGTGCAACTTGGGAGCCAAGCCCGGCCGCACTCCGTGCCTCAGTTTCCCCACTGGCAAATGGGGCTAGCATGGGTGGTCTGTGCAGGGCGGGGGGGGCAGGGGAGCTCTTTGCACAGCCGTGACACTGACGGGCAGAGCCCGGTCCTCCGCGCGGAGCTAGCCGGGGGCCGCCCTTGTCCCACGGGGGGGGGGGGCTGGGTCAGCTCCCCCCCCCAGGAATCCAGGCATCCTGCACATTCCCACCCCGCGCCCGCGGGTGTGTCTCCGCTCCCCTGGGGGCAGCATGGGAACGGGGTCAGGGGTCAGCGTTGTTTAGAGGCAGGGATAAGCCCAGCACAGGCCTGAGATGGGATGTGGGGGGCGGGGCGGGTGGGGAGCAGCTGCCCCGGGGCCGCCAGGGCTGGGAGCCCAGGGACCTTCCCCTCCCCCAGGGAACTAACAGAGCCTCGGGGGGTGGGGGTGGGGGGAGCAGGCTGCCTGGCCCCACTGAGCGGTGCTGGGGGGTGAGGGGCAGCTGTCTCCAACAGAGATGACTTCACTAGGAAGCGTTTGGGGTTAGAGCAGGGGGGCTGGGAGCCAGGACTCCTGGGTTCTCCCCCCAGCTCTGAGAGGGGAGTGGGGGCTGGTGGTTAGAGTGGGGGGGTGTGCTGGAAACCAGGACGCCTGGGTTCCATCCCCTCCTGCCCCCATACAAGGGGTTCAGTTAAGGTAGGAAATGCGCCTGGAACCCGCTTCTATTAATTCTAGACCAGTGGCACCCAGAGGCGCTGCCCAGCCACGCGGACAGCCCCTGGGTGGGTGGGGAAACTGAGTCACCCAGCGGGGAAGGGACTTGCCCAAGGTGTGCCAGCAGGGCAGTGGCAGAGGTGGGATGCTGGCTCCCAGCCCCCCTCTCAGCTCCGTTCTCCCCGCCCCCAGAGCCCAGCGCCATGGCCCCCTGGCACCTGTCCCTGCTGCTGCTGCTGCTGCTGCTGAGCCTGGCGGGGCCGGCGCGGGCGGAGAGCCGGGGGGGGCAGGCGGCCGAGCCCCCCCCCGGGGCCAAGTGCACCTACACGTTCGTGGTGCCGCAGCAGAAGTTCACGGGGGCCGTGTGCTGGAGCGGCGTGCGGGCCGCCCCCGCCCCGCCGGGGCCCAACGGCAGCGAGACCCGGGCGCTGCGGGAGGCGCTGGGCCGGCAGCAGGTGGAGCTGCGGCGGCTGCGGGGGCTGGTGGAGGTGGACGGCGCCCTGGTGAGCGAGGCGAAGGCCCTGCGCAAGGAGAGCCGGGCCCTGAACGCCCGGGTGGGGCAGCTCTACGCCCAGCTGCTGCACGAGATCCTGCAGCGGCGCCAGCGGCCCGGGCCGCTGGCCCAGCTCGAGGGGCGGGTGGCCAACGCCTCGGCCCAGGCGCTGCGGCTGGCCGCCGGCTACCGCCAGCTGGAGCTGCGCTACGAGGCGCTGGCCGCCCTCGTCAACAACCAGAGCGCCCTGATCCAGCGGCTGGAGCGGCGCTGCCGGGGGGGCGCCGGGCCGGCCCCTCCAGAGGTAACGCCAGGGCGGGGGGGGGGGGGGGGGGGGAATGGGGTAGGGAGTGGCGGTGCCGGGGGGTGTGCCGGGCCAACCCCCCACAGGTAACGCCAGGGCGGGGGGGGGCAGGGAGCGGCGGTGCTGGGGGGGGGGGCGCCGGGCCAACCCCCCACAGGTAACACCAGGGTGGGGGGGATGGGGCAGGGAGCGGGGGGGTCGGCCGGGGCGCGCCCCACGCTGGGCTGCAGCAGTGCCCTGTATGGGGGGGCACCTGGGCTCAGGGCCCCGTCTCCCCACAGCCCCCCCTGGTGCCGGTCGTGCCCCTCCGCCTGTCTGGCATCGCCAACGAGAGCAGGGCGCATTTTGACGCTGCCGCCGAGCTGCAGATGGACCAGACGGAGCCGGCGCCCCCCACGCTGCCCCCCAGGGCCCCGGGTGAGTCGGGCAGCTGGAGCTGGGGGGGGACCCCCAGATTGCAGCCTCCCCCCCACCCCACGGCCTGTTCCCTGCTGAGGCCTCGGTGCTGGCTGCAGCGTCTGCGGCCGGAGCCAGGCGGGGGAGGGAGGGGAGAAGGGGGGGCCGGGCCCTTGGCCTCCCCCTCCGTGCCTGGGACGTGCCACCGCTCCCCACTGGCTTTGGCTGAACATCCATGGGGGCGGGCGGGGGGGAGTGTGGGGCCAGGTTTCACCGCAGGCTTTACAGGCTGACAAGGCCATAAAACAAAGTTCGCCCCCACCACCACCTCGCCCCTCCCTCCAGCCTGGGGTTCCCCCCATGGGGCCTCGCCCATCCCCCCCAACCCAGGGCCTCTCCCCCAACCCACCACCTTGGGGTCCCCCCCCATGGAGCCTTGCCCACCCCCCCTCAACCCAGGGCCTCTCCCCCTACCCCACCACCTCTCCCCTCCTCCAGCCTGAGGTCCCCCCCCACATGGAGCCTTGCCCACCCCCCCTCAACCCAGGGCCTCTCCCCCTAACCCACCACCTCTCCCCCCCTCCAGCCTGGGGTCCCCCCCCATGGAGCCTTGCCCACCCCCCCTCAACCCAGGGCCTCTCCCCCTAACCCACCACCTCTCCCCTCCTCCAGCCTGGGGTCCCCCCCCATGGAGCCTTGCCCCCCCCAACCCTGGGCCTCTCCCCCTAACCCACCACCTTGCCCCCCCTCCAGCCTGGGGTCCCCCCCTCATGGGGCCTCTCCCCCCAGGCCACCACCTCTCCCCCCCCCTCCAGCCTGGGGTCCCCCACCATGGGGCCTTGCTCACCCCCCCCACCCATGATCTCTCCTCCGTGAGCCCCCCACCTCCTGCACACAACCCCCCACCTCACACCCCCTCCAACCTGGGGCCCCCCTTCATGGCACCTTGCCATCCTCCCCACCTGGGGTCTCTCCCCTGTGACCCCCCACCTCTTCCCTCCACAATCCACCACCTTGCCCCCCCACACCCAGGGCCTCTCCTCCCCACCCCATGCCTTCCCCTTCCCAATGCACCACCTTGCCCCCCTCAGCCTCCTGCCAGGTTCCCCCCCCCCCCCACCAATGGGTTAGGAGGTTCCCGACAGGGAGGGGGGGAAACCACCCATTCCGCTCATGTCTCCCCCCAACCCATCCCCAGGGACCAAAGGTGCATCTCTGGCTGGGGGTGGCCAGCAGCAACGGGGGCAGGAAAGGGGGAGCCCAGAGGGGGCAGTGCCCCCCAAGACCCCTGCCCCAGGGCGGTGTATTGGGGGCAGGGGCGGCCTGCCCGGCCTCTGGTGCCCCTGTCCCTCTGACGCGGTCCCCCCACCCCGGCACAGGGCCCTGGCGTGACTGCCTGGAGGCGCGGCGCGGCGGGCACGAGGCCAGCGGGGTCTACGTGGTGCAGCCAGCAGGCGGGGGCCAGTCCCTGCGGGTCTGGTGTGAGCAGGAGCTCGAGGGGGGGGGCTGGACCGTGATCCAACGGCGGCAGGACGGCTCCATCAACTTCTTCACCAGCTGGTACCACTACAAGGTCTGGGGGGGTGGGGCAGCCTGGGGGCACAAGGCCTGGGGGGGCGGGCAGGGGCTGGGGGGGCAGCCTCAGGGCATGGGGGGGACCACCTGGGGGCACAAGGCATGGGGGGGCAGGGGCTGGGGGCACAAGGCATGGGGGGGTGGGCAGGGGCTGGGGGGGGGTCGCCTGGGGGCACAAGGCATGGGGGGGCGGGCAGTGGCTGGGGGATGCCGCCTGGGGGCACAAGGCCTGGGGGGGTGGGCAGGGGCTGGGGGGGTCACCTGTGGGCACAAGGCATGGGGGGGTGGGCAGGGGCTGGGGGGGTCGCCTGTGGGCACAAGGCATGGGGGGGTGGGCAGGGGCTACAAGGCCGGGGGAGGGCACAGGGGGCTCCAGGTCCTGGCTAGGCCGCAGGGGGTCAGCGGGGCGGTTTAGAACCAGGGAGGGGGGTCAGACCCCACGAAGGGGGTGATGCAGCAATAGGCCTGGGCTCCATACAGCCCTGTGGGACCCCCACAGAGCCCGGGGGGGGGGGGGGAAGGGGATGTGAAGGAGGGTCCCCACCCCCCCATTCACCTTCCCGGGGCCAGTGACTGTCCCCCTTCCCATGACCCCCTGGCTATTACCCTCCCCCCACTCACCTCCCAGGGCCCCCCAGGCCTGCCTCGTCCCTCACTCCCCCTCCCCCCCCAGCACGGCTTTGGGACGCTGGAGGGCGAGCACTGGCTGGGGCTGGAGAGCACCCGCCGGGTGACGGGGCAGGGCCCGGGGCCCTACGAGCTGCGGGTGCTGCTGGAGGACTGGGCGGGGGGCCTGGCCTATGCCCACTACGACCGCTTCGCCCTGGAGACCGAGAGCGACTCCTACCGGCTGCGGCTCGGCCGGTACCGCGGCAGCGCCGGGGACTCGCTGGCCTGGCACGACGGCCGCCCCTTCAGCACCCGGGACCGGGACCACGACGCCTACAGCGGTGAGGGGGCCATGGGGCGGGGAGGGGCACAGCACCCAGCGTCCTTGGGGGGCACCAGGGACCACACCACCCACCTGGGCAAGCAGGGGGCAGGTTCGGCCCCTTTCCCTCTTACCCACCACGGCTGCAGAAGGGACTGAATGGGCGGGGGTGCATGTCCCGGGGGCGGGGGGGGGAATACTGGCTGACTCCCAGGCCTGGGGGGCCGTGCACTGCCCCCCCACCCCCGCAGCCCCTGACAACGTCTCCTCTGCCCGCAGGGAGCTGCGCCCACTACCAGAAGGGCGGCTGGTGGTACAACGCCTGCGCCCACGCCAACCTCAACGGGGTGTGGTACAAGGGGGGGCACTACCAGAGCCGCTACCAGGACGGCGTCTACTGGGCCGAGTTCCGCGGCGGTGCCTATTCCCTGCGCAAGGTGGTGATGATGGTCCGGCCCGCGCTGCCCGCCCCCGACGCCTGAACCCCCAGAACCACCCGCCACTAACGCCGCCTGAACCCCCGGAACCATCCAACGCCGCCTGACACCTGAACCCCCAGAACCACCCACCCCCGACGCTGCCTGACACCTGAACCCCCGGAACCATCCACCCCCAACGCCGCCTGACACCTGAACCCCCAGAACCACCCACCCCCGACGCTGCCTGACACCTGAACCCCCGGAACCATCCACCCCCAATGCCACCTGACACCTGAACCCCCGGAACCACCCGCCCCCGACGCCGCCTGACACCTGAACCCTCAGAACCATCCACCCCCAACGCCGCCTGACACCTGAACCCCCAGAACCACCCGCTCCCGACGCCGCCTGACACCTGAACCCCCAGAACCATCCACCCCCAACGCCACCTGACACCTGAACCCCCAGAACGACCCGCCCCCGACACCGCCTGACACCTGAACCCCCAGAACCACCCGCCACTGACGCTGCCTGAACCCCCGGAACCACACACCCCCAACGCCCCCTGAACCCCCAGAACCATCCACCCCCGATGCCGCCTGACACCTGAACCCCCAGAACCATCCACCCCCAACGCCGCCTGACACCTGAACCCCCAGAACCACCCGCTCCCGACGCCGCCTGACACCTGAACCCCCAGAACCACCCGCCCCCGATGCCGCCTGACACCTGAACCCCCAGAACCACCCGCCACTGACGCTGCCTGAACCCCCGGAACCACACACCCCCAACGCCCCCTGACACCTGAACCCCAGAACCATCCACCCCTGACGCCGCCTGACACCTGAACTCCCAGAACCATCCACCCCCGACGCCGCCTGACACCTGAACCCTCAGAACCACCCGCTCCCGACGCCGCCTGACACCTGAACCCCCGGAACCACCCGCCCCCGACGCCGCCTGACACCTGAACCCCCAGAACCACCCGCTCCCGACGCCGCCTGACACCTGAACCCCCAGAACCACCCGCCCCCGATGCCGCCTGACACCTGAACCCCCAGAACCACCCGCCACTGACGCTGCCTGAACCCCCGGAACCACACACCCCCAACGCCCCCTGACACCTGAACCCTCAGAACCACCCGCTCCCGACGCCGCCTGACACCTGAACCCCCGGAACCATCCACCCCCAACGCCACCTGACACCTGAACCCCCAGAACCACCCGCTCCCGACGCCGCCTGACACCTGAACCCCCAGAACCATCCACCCCCAACGCCACCTGACACCTGAACCCCCAGAACCACCCGCCCCCGACACCGCCTGACACCTGAACCCCCAGAACCACCCACTGACGCTGCCTGAACCCCCGGAACCACACACCCCCAACGCCCCCTGACACCTGAACCCCCAGAACCATCCACCCCCGACGCCGCCTGACACCTGAACCCCCAGAACCATCCACCCCCGACGCCGCCTGACACCTGAACCCCCAGAACGACCCGCTCCCGACGCCGCCTGACACCTGAACCCCCGGAACCATCCACCCCCGACGCCGCCTGACACCTGAACCCTCAGAACCATCCACCCCCGACGCCGCCTGACACCTGAACCCTCAGAACCATCCACCCCCGACGCCGCCTGACACCTGAACCCCCAGAACCACCCGCTCCCGACGCCGCCTGACACCTGAACCCCCAGAACCATCCACCCCCGACGCCGCCTGACACCTGAACCCCCAGAACCACCCGCTCCCGACGACGCCTGAGACCTGAACCCCCGGAACCATCCACCCCCGACGCCGCCTGACACCTGAACCCTCAGAACCATCCACCCCCGACGCCGCCTGACACCTGAACCCCCAGAACCATCCACCCCCGACGCCGCCTGACACCTGAACCCCCAGAACGACCCGCTCCCGACGCCGCCTGACACCTGAACCCCCGGAACCATCCACCCCCGACGCCGCCTGACACCTGAACCCCCAGAACCATCCACCCCCGACGCCGCCTGACACCTGAACCCCCAGAACCACCCGCTCCCGACGCCGCCTGACACCTGAACCCCCAGAACCATCCACCCCCGACGCCACCTGACACCTGAACCCCCAGAACCACCCGCCCCCGACGCCGCCTGACACCTGAACCCCCAGAACCACCCACCACTGACGCTGCCTGAACCCCCGGAACCACACACCCCCAACGCCCCCTGACACCTGAACCCCCAGAACCATCCACCCCCGACGCCGCCTGACACCTGAACCCCCAGAACCATCCACCCCCGACGCCGCCTGACACCTGAACCCCCAGAACCACCCACTCCCGACGCCGCCTGACACCTGAACCCCCAGAACCACCCGCTCCCGACGCCGCCTGACACCTGAACCCCCAGAACCATTCACCCCCGACGCCACCTGACACCTGAACCCCCAGAACCACCTGCCCCCGACGCCGCCTGACACGTGAACCCCCAGAACCACCCGCCCCCGACGCCGCCTGACACGTGAACCCCCAGAACCATCCACCCCCGACGCCGCCTGACACCTGAACCCCCAGAACCACCCGCCCCTGACGCCGCCTGACACCTGAACCCCCAGAACCACCCGCCCCTGACGCCGCCTGATGCCGCAGAACCACCCACCCCCGATGCCGCCTGACACCTGAACCCCTGCAGCTGCCCCCCCGATGCCTGAGCCCCCGGAGCTGGCGGAGGGAGGGATCCTGCCCAGCTTCCTCCCAGATGCCGGGAAGGGCAGGGAGTCGCCCCAGGACAGAGGGCAGCGTTGCAGTCACCGGCCAGGGCTCCCCGCGCCCGGCCCTGCCAGCCCCACAGCGCCTGGGACGCCGCCTGTGCCAAACATTCTTTATTCTCCATCAGTTTAAAAAAAGGTGGTTGCTAAGAAACTGTCACCAGGGTGATGGGCGTCTCCCAGCAACCCCCTTGCCCTGGGCGGCGAGGGGTGGGGGGGCCCATAGGGGTTAAAGCTCAGACAGACACCGGCACAGCCGAGCCTGCCGCGGAGAGGGGCGAGGGCGGCATCTCTGGCAGGGCCACGGGGAGAACTGTCGCCTGCGCCCGCCCTGGCTTGGTCCCGGGGCAGCCGGCCTCGCCCCGTCCAGCCGGTCGCCTTTGGTCAAAGCTGCCACAAATGAGCCGGAATCCAGCCTGAAATCCAGGGCCTGGCTCCGTCCCCCAGCCCCCCCGCCGGGATCGGGGAGGGGACCCCAGTTCTGTGAGAGTTACGTGGAATCATTGAGGGTGCCAGGCCCAGCGCCTGCGGGGCCCCCAGCAGCACCAGGCCGGCATGCGGCTTCCACCAGGGCTGGGCAGAGACGCCCCCACCCCCCGGAGAGGGCCCCCAGCTGCTCCGAGGAGCCGGCTTGGCCTGGCCGGGCGAGAAAAGCCGAGCAGGATAAAGTGCAAACGGAGCCCTCGGGGCAGGGGGCCCGGGGCCAGCCGGGGCGCTAGTCCCCGGAGCCCTCGCTCTCCTCCTCCAGGTCCTCCAGGAGCAGCTCGTCCAGGTCGCAGTGCGCCAGGCTGCCCTGGCTCAGGCAGGTGGCCACGGTGGAGCCGGTGCTCTGGTGCTCCAGGCTGGCGAACAGCACCTTGGGCAGCCTGTTCTTGGCGCGGCTGCGGGGGTGGACACAGTGGGTGCCGGGCACATGGGGCTCTGTGTGGGGGGGAGGGGGGGGAAGGAGAGTGTCACACAGGGCAGCAGCCGGGGTGCTGCTCCCAAGTTAGCAAGGGGAAACTGAGGCATGGAGCGAGGAAGGTACTCAAGTCAGTGGCAAAGCCAGGGATGGAATCCAGGAGTCCTGGCTCCTAGCTCCCACCTGCTCTGACCCACCAGACCCCACTGCCCTCCCCGAGCCAGGGAGAGAACCCAGGAGTGCTGGCTCCCAGCCCCCTCCCCTCTGACCCACCAGACCCCACTGCCCTCCCTGAGCCGGGGATAAAACCCAGGAGTCCTGGCTCCCAGCCCCCTCCCCTCTGACCCACCAGACCCCACTGCCCTCCCCGAGTCGGGGATGGAACCCAGGAGTCCTGGCTCCCAGCCCCCGTGCTCTAACTCACCAGCCCCCACTGCCCTCCCCGAGTCGGGGATGGAACCCAGGAGTCCTGGCTCCCAGCCCCCACCTCGGCGGTTGTAGCAGTCCTCGGCGTAGCAGGAGTGGGGGTTGCGGCTCCGGGACCCGGCGAGGTGGTGCGGGGAGAGGATGCGGCCGGGCAGCACACGGGTGCTACAGATGAAGCAGGGCGAGGCCATGCCCATCTGCGCCGAGCCCCTGGCAGGAAGAGAGGTGGGGCGGGGGGAGGGGTGAGTCACGCTGCTCCCCCCACAAAGCCGCTGGCTACAGCCTGCCGCTCGCCCCCCCATGGCAGGGCCAGGCCCTGGGGACCCCCCCGCCCCTCACCTGAAGCTGCGGTTGCAGGAGGGGCAGTGGAACTCGGCCGTGCCCCACATCTTGTCGTAGGGCACCGGGTCGTAGCGCTTCCCGCACAGCCGGCACCGGGACACCTGGGGGGGACACCAGAGAGAGTGAGTGTCCCGGGCCACCGCCCACCCCGCCTCCCGCCCCCAGCCCCGGCGGACGCACCTGCTTCCGCTCGGGCACGCGGCGCCACCAGGCGCTGTCGCAGGCCTGGCAGGCGAACTGGCGCTCGGCCCAGGGGATGAGGTTGCGGCTGGCGTGGTCGAACATGCGCAGGTTCCGCTCCGTCAGCGGCAGCACCCGCAGCTGCTGGGCTACGGCCTGGGGGGGCGGCACAGGGGGGCCGGGGGCTCAGGTCACCTGCGTTCTCCGCCCTCCTGTGGGCGAGCACGTCCCGACCCCCTCGGTGCCTCCTTCCCCTTCCACCCGCCTCTGCTCAGAGGGTGAGCGGCCAGGGGCAGGTTTGCTCTGGTCTGGGCAGCGCCCGGCACAATGGGGCCCTGATCTTGGTTGGGGTCTGGGCGGCGCCCGGCGCGACGAGGCCCTGATCTCGGTTGGGGTCTGGGCGGCGCCCAGCACGACCCGACGGGGCCCTGATCTCGGCCGGGGTCTGGGCAGTCCCCGGCGCGACGGGGCCCTGATCTCGGTCGGGGTCTGGGCGGCGCCCGGCACGACCCGACGGGGCCCTGATCTCGGCCGGGGTCTGGGCAGTCCCCGGCGCGACGGGGCCCTGATCTCGGTCGGGGTCTGGGCGGCGCCCGGCACGACCCGACGGGGCCCTGATCTCGGCCGGGGTCTGGGCAGTCCCCGGCGCGACGGGGGCCTGATCTTGGCTGGGGTCTGGGCGGCGCCCGGAACAAGAGGCCCTGATCTCAAGCTAGGGCCTCTCTTCGCCATGGTAGTAACAGCGAAGGCAAAGATCTGCCGGGAGCAGGGAGGTAAAGTCTCCGTCCCTGTGGGTCCCATGGGCCTGGCCCCCCTCACCTCGATGTCCTTGTCGCTCTCACAGTCGAGGTCGGGTTTCTGCACGGGGGGTGGGAGGGGGGGAGAGATTTGAAATAAAATTAAAATGCAAATAACAAGATGTGTGTGAACAGTGACCCCAGTGCCAAGACAGGGCAGTATCTCCCTCCCCCGCCCCCCGCAGGGCGCCTCCCCTCCAGCGAGGGACACGGACACACACAGACACACACATGCACCCGCACACATGTGCTCATGTGTGCACACAGACACACACACGTGTGCGCACACCCAGAGGGATCAGTGCACAGATGCACACACACCGACGCGCGCACACACACAGAGAGACGCACAGACGTGTGCGCACACCCAGAGGGATCAGTGCACAGACACACACCGACGCACACCCACAGACACACACACAGAGACGCACACACATGTGCACACACACAGAGGGATCAGTGCACAGACGCGCACGCACGCACGCACGCACACACACACACACACACCTGTTTCTGTTGCTCCTCTTCTTGCTTCAGTTTCTCCACCACTCTCTAGAGGAAACGAGAGGAGCCTGGCATGAGGGGCGGCTCCGCGAGACTCGGGGCTCCCCATCGGCTGGACGCCCCAGCCCCCCGTCCCCGGCCACACAGACGCCCCCCCGCTCTGTGTCCCCAGCCAGCAGTGGGGCCGGTGCAGCCTGGCCGCCCGCCTGGGCCTGCGACTCGGCCCGGGGTCCCCCAAACGCTGACCACAGCCCCCGCTCTCCCCTCCTACAGCGGGACGAGAACGGAGAGTGAATACCTTCACCACAGGGTCGTGCTCCAGCGTCCGGCGCTCCTCGGGGTCCGCGTCTAGGGCAGGACAGACCGTGGTTACCTCCAGCCGGGCCCGGCTCCTCTGCCCCCCGTCTGCCTCGCCGGGCCCTGCTCCTCTGCCCCCCGCCTGCCTCGCCGGGCCCTGCTCCTCTGCCCCCCGCCTGCCTCGCCGGGCCCTGCTCCTCTGCCCCCCGCCTGCCTCGCCGGGCCCTGCTCCTCTGCCCCCCGCCTGCCTCGCCGGGCCCTGCTCCTCTGTCCCCCCCCTGCCTCGCCCAGCCTGGCACCTCTGCCCCCCGCCTGCCCTGGCTCCTCTGCCCTCCCCTGCCCCCCACCTGCCTCGCCGGGCCCCGCTCCTCTGCCCCCCACCTGCCCCCCCGGGCCCGGCTCCTCTGCCCCCCCCCCCACGCACACTCACCCCCCAGCTGCTCCCGACACAGCACGATGACTTTGCAGACCATGGCGTGGTTGTTCTGGTAGCGACGCATGAGCAGCACGGCCTCCTCCACGCTCACCCGCCCGTAGAACTTCTCCCTCAGCCGCCGCACACTCTTCTCCAGCTGCGAGAGACGGGGCCCCCTTACCGCGGCCAGACGTGGGCACGGCCCCCCCCTTACCGCGGCCGGACACGGGCACGGCCCCCCCCCCCTTACCGCGGCCGGACACGGGCACGGCTCCCCCTTGCCGCGGCCGGACATGGGCACGGCCCCCCCTTGCCGCGGCCGGACACAGGAACGGCTCCCCCTTACCGCGGCCGGACACGGCCCTGGCCACCCCTTACCGTGGCCGGACACGGGCATGGCCCTCCTTACCGCGGCCGGACACGGCCCCGGCCACCCCTTACCGTGGCCGGACACGGGCACGGCCCTCCTTACCGCGGCCAGACACGGCCCCGGCCACCCCTTACCGCAGCCGGACACGGGCACGGTCCCCCTTACCGCGGCCGGACACGGGCACGGCCCCCCCTTACCGCACCCAGACCCCACGGCTCATCCCTGTGGGTGACAGGACGAGACTCGCTCCTTGGGGGCTGCTGTCTCCCCAACGCGGATTCCCGTCCCCCCTTGCCTGCCCTTTGGGGTTTGTTCTCCCCACCCTCGGGAGGCCTGGCAGTGCCACGCGGTGGCTGTTTGGGGAGGGGTCTCCGCTGGGGGGGGTGCGCCCCATTGGCTCTGCTCCCCAAGGGGGAGTCCATCTGCCGAGCACAAGTTGGGGCAGCCCCCTGAGCTGTGTCCAGGGCCAGGGTTCATTGGCCAGCGTCTGCCCCCCGCCCACCTGGCCAGGGGAGGTGACTGACCTCTGGGGCCTTTCCCGCCTGGCTCGCCCTGCCACGATCTGGCTGGTGAGTGGCGCAGGGCCGGAGCAGGCCAGCACCGAGCCCTTCTGGGGGTGGTGTGTGTGTGTGTGTGGGGGAGCTGAAACAGCTTCGTTGTCACCCCCCCAGCCCCTCTTTTCCTGCCAGATCCCTCCAGCCCGGCACTGCCCGGCTCCCGTCTTCGCCCGCCGCGCCACGGCTTCCTGCTGCCCCCGGGCTTGCGCCCCCCTGTCCCCGGTTCGACGCCCGGGGCCCGCTGGCTCTCCCAGCTGGGGATGGGCCCTGCCCCGGGCTGGCCCCGGGCCGCAGCGAGCGGGTGACCGGAGCCTGGAGGTGCCAGCACCCCTGGGCCTCATGCGACCCCCTGGCTGGCATTAGCCTCCATCGCTCTTGGGCGTCGGATGCCAGCCAGCTGGGGGGCTGCGCTCCAGCCGGGGACCCCCCCCAAAGATTCTCCTGGCCCCAGAGGCCTCCTGGCGCCCCCCACAGGCTGCCCCAGGCGGGGACCCTCCCCGCGAGCCCTGCAGAGACCCAGAGGCGTGAGACCCCGGCGGCCCTGGCAGTGCCAAGCGCCCCCTCCCCCGGGGCTGCGGGGAAGGGCGCAGGGGAGTCCCCTCGCCCGCTCGCCCCGGGCCCCCGCACGCCAGCGGCCAGAGGGGCCCGTGCGCCCCAGCCGGGTCCGGGGTGCCCCGCAGCGGCAGGTCACACCCCGGGGGGGCCCCGAACCCTGCGCTCCATGGATCGGCCCCCGCCTCCCTGGCGCCCCCCAAACTGTCCCCCCCTCCCCGGCCCCTCGCTCGGCGCCGGTCCCGGTACCTCCACCTCCTCCCCACGGCGATCCATGGCTCTCCCGGGCGGCTCCGCGGAGCGCAGCGACCGACCTGGCCGGGGCCTCCAGCGCCCGGAGCCGCTTTCGCTTTCGATCGGCCCGGCCGGGGGGTGGGGGCAGCGCCCCGGGGCACCCGGGCTCCTCCCTCCCCCCCCCGCCCCGAGCGCGGGGCGCCCGGCCCCCCAAAGCGCCCCGGGGCACCCGGGCTCCTCCCTCCCCCCCCGCCCCGAGCGCGGGGCGCCCGGCCCCCCAAAGCGCCCCGGGGCACCCGGGCTCCTCCCTCCCCCCCCGCCGCGAGCGCGGGGCGCCCGGCCCCCCAAAGCGCCCCGGGGCACCCGGGCTCTCCCCCCCCCACCCCGAGCGCAGGGCGCCCGGCCCCCCAAAGCGCCCCGGGGCACCCGGGCTCCTAACCCTGGGGATCCACCCCACCCCCCGATCCGGACGTGGGGCGGGGGCGGGGGCCAGAGGGAGGGAAATGGAGGCAGCCCCGGGCCGGGCCCCGGGGAGCCGCGAGTTCCCCCCTGGGGGGCCGGGCCCGGGGGAGCATTGCTCCCATTCCCTGCCGGGCTTGGCCCAGTGTCCGGGACCCGGTGAGGGGTCGGGCTGGTTTGGGGTGGGAGGGAGGCCCCTGGAAACGCCTTTGGCCCCGGAGGGGGCTCGCCCCAGCAGGGTCCCTGCCCTTCCCCTGCGCTGCTGCTCTGCGGAGGCCGGGTACAGGCTAGAAGGGCCCCGGCCTGACTCCTCCCCCTGCCCCCTTCAAAGGGGTAGGTGTGAAAACGGGGGTGTAACCCGCCTGCCTCAGTCCCGGGGTGCCCCAGAGTCACCCCCAGTGCAGGCCGGGCGCCTGGACAGCCTCACCGGACTCAGCTCACCAGCCCTCGAGCAGCTCCGACCCCCTTTGGAGGGAGCTGGGACTTGATGGGGCAGCAAGGAGGCGCCTCACTCGCTCCTTCAGCTCCCCCTTGCAGATCCCGCCCTGGGCAGCTTCAGGGGGGTTTCTGCCTGCAGATACTACAGGCCTGATGCGACCAGGGCCCCGTCGGGCCGGGCGCCGCCCAGACCCCAGCTGAGATCAGGGCCCCGTCGGGCCGGGCGCCGCCCAGACCCCAACCGAGATCAGGGCCCCGTCGCGCCGGGCGCCGCCCAGACCCCGGCCGAGATCAGGGCCCCGTCGGGCCGGGCGCCGCCCAGACCCCGGCCGAGATCAGGGCCCCGTCGGGCCGGGCGCCGCCCAGACCCCGGCCGAGATCAGGGCCCCGTCGGGCCGGGCGCTGCCCAGACCCCGGCCGAGATCAGGGCCCCGTCGCGCCGGGCGCTGCCCAGACCCCGGCCGAGATCAGGGCCCCGTCGGGCCGGGCGCTGCCCAGACCCCGGCCGAGATCAGGGCCCCGTCGGGCCGGGCGCTGCCCAGACCCCGGCCGAGATCAGGGCCCCGTCGGGCCGGGCGCTGCCCAGACCCCGGCCGAGATCAGGGCCCCGTCGGGCCGGGCGCTGCCCAGACCCCGGCCGAGATCAGGGCCCCGTCGGGCCGGGCGCTGCCCAGACCCCGGCCGAGATCAGGGCCCCGTCGGGCCGGGCGCTGCCCAGACCCCGGCCGAGATCAGGGCCCCGTCGCGCCGGGCGCTGCCCAGACCCCGGCCGAGATCAGGGCCCCGTCGGGCCGGGCGCTGCCCAGACCCCGGCCGAGATCAGGGCCCCGTCGGGCCGGGCGCTGCCCAGACCCCGGCCGAGATCAGGGCCCCGTCGCGCCGGGCGCTGCCCAGACCCCGGCCGAGATCAGGGCCCCGTCAGGCCGGGCGCTGCCCAGACCCCGGCCGAGATCAGGGCCCCGTCAGGCCGGGCGCTGCCCAGACCCCGGCCGAGATCAGGGCCCCGTCGCGCCGGGCGCTGCCCAGACCCCGGCCGAGATCAGGGCCCCATCGCGCCGGGCGCTGCACAGACCCCGGCCGAGCTCTCTGGGGCTGGGTCTCTGTGACGTTATTGACATAAGCTGGGACCGTATAGATCATTGTTGCGAACAAGGTCCTATAGTGGCACCAAATCTTATATAAAGGGGGTCTTATAAGGTGTCTAAGACCAGGTTATAGTTTGCTGGTTATTATTCTGCTGTCTGGGTGTGTGTATCAGTTTTGTAGTTGAAGTTATGAATAGTGGTTCTGTACTGTCTGTATTTCAAACAGAAAACAAGAAAAATACCTGTGGCACCTTAGCGACTAACAAATTTATTTCGGCATAAGCTTTCGTGGGTTAAGAACCCACTTCATGCCGATGAAGTGGGTTCTTAACCCACGAAAGCTTATGCCGAAATAAATTTGTTAGTCGCTAAGGTGCCACAGGTATTTTTCTTGCTTTCTTTTTGCTGACACAGACAAACACGGCTACTACACTGAAACCTGTATTTCAAACTTGTGCTTCTGGGTGACACCCCAGACAAGTTGGTGTCAGCTCTGCCTAGCCTGCTTAATGGCCCATTAAGGACCATCAGCTACACAATTGACCCATTGAGAGGAGGCAGACACGCCTTGTGACTCAGCAAGGGATGCAGGAACTTGCCCATGTGACTCCAGACTCCATTTTGCTGTAATTTTCCACAGCAAGAACAAAGAGGTGTCCTACACCTGGAAGAGACTATAAGAGGCAGCTGCCTCATCTCCACCTTGTCTTCAATCCTGCTTCATACCTCTAGAGGGACTTTGCTACAAACTGAAGCTCTGAACAAAGGACTGAAGGACCCATCCCAGCTGGGGATGTTCTCCAGAGACTTGATTTGAACCTGCAGCTTATTCCATCTGCTACAAGCCTGAACCAAGAACTTTGCCATCACTGTATGTCATTGATTCCTTTTAACCAATTCTAGCTCTCACCTAGACCTTTTTTCTTTATGAATAAACCTTTAGATTTTAGATTCTAAAGGATTGGCAACAGCGTGATTTGTGGGTAAGATCTGATTTGTATATTGACCTGGATCTGGGGGCTTGGTCCTTTGGGATCGGGAGAACCTAGTTTCTTTTACTGGGGCTTTGGTTTTCATAACCATTTGTCCCCATAACGAGTGGCATTGGTGGTGAGACTGGGAAACTGAAGTGTCTAAGGGGATTGCTCGTGTGACTTGTGGTTAGCCAGTGGGGTAAAACCAAAGTCTCCTCTGGCTGGCTGGTTTGGTGCCTTAGAGGTGGAAGAACCCCAGCCTGGGGCTGTAACTGCCCTGCTTGAAGCAATTTGTCCTGAACTGGCTCTCAGTTGGGTCCCCCAGAACCAGCCTCGTTACAGGCTCTCTGGGGCCCGGGCAGGTCTCTGGGGCCCGGGCAGGTTTCTGGGGCCTGGGTTCTAGGGCGCTGGACGTGTTGCGCTTGGCTGGGCCCCCGAAGCCAGCAGCTGTTTGGCCGTTGCCTTCAGCAGGGGCCAGATGGGGGCAGCTGTTTAGAAGCCCCAGGGCTCGGTCTGACGGCGGGGGGGGGGGGGGTGCTTCAAGGGGGGACACACAGCACGAGGGAGCCTGGTGGCTTGGGCGTTTATTCCATTTTCTGAGAGCAAGCACATTGCTTCCCGCCTGCAACCGCACAGGTGAGAGAGTTGGCGGGGGGGCACCATGGCAGTGGGGATGGGGCGGTCCTGCAGGGACCACGGCAGCGGCAATGGGATGGGGGGCGCTGCAGGGACTACGGCAGCGACCGTGGGAATGGGGGAGTCCCGCAGGATCTAGGTGTCACAGCCCGAGAAGTCGGCAAAGTTTTCCAGGGTTTGCAGAAACGTTCTCGTTTTCCTGTCACTCGCAGCTTCCTCCGGGCTCAGCCAGGGCACGATGAAGCCCGTCTTGCCCAGGACATAGGTGTAGCTGGTAACAAGGAAGGGAGAAGGCGCCTGTCGGTGCCAGGGGTGTAGAACACGGGCACTGGCCCGTACGCCCTGGTCCTGGCCGGTCGCCCCCACCCCCCCAGGCAGGCACGTACCAGCCGAGAGACCAGGGAGCCTCAGCCGGGGCTGCTTTGAGCCCGTTCTGGCCAAGGGCGCAGGGTCAGCTGGGCCCAGCACTGGGCCGGCCGAGCTCTCGGCTCCCCACCAGCCCTGCTGGAAGCACGTGACCCCCCCCAGGGCCCGTCCAGAGCCGAGCTCCGGACCCCGCAGCTTGATGTGGCCAGTCGCCCCCAGGGATCAGCCCCTCACGGTTGCCTTGGGGCTCTGGCCAGGGCTGATCCCACCGCTACTCCCCACAACAGCCTCCTGCTCGGCCGGGAACGCCAGGGAACTCCTGGCTGCCCAGACCCCCTGCGGCGCCACCCCCCCAGCGGGGCTCCCACAGCCCCCAGCCAGCCGGCTCCGGTACCCACAGCCACCGGGGAGGGACACGCACCTGTCTGTGGATATCCAGAGATCCTTCGTCCGGCCCATGACCAGGTACCGCCCCTGCTCCTGCAGGCCCAGGGCGGCCTCGCAGTTGGCGTGGGAGACAAATCTCCTCACTTGCCCGTTCGCCTCCGCGTCTGTCCCTGCGGGAGGGACCATGGGTCAGGCTAACGGTGGGGGGCACCTCCCTGCCGGCAGGGCCCTGCCCACAGCAAGACAAGGGCACCCCCTGGCACCCTCTTCCCCCAGGGCATCCGCTTCCCAGCTGGAAATGGCTCAGGACAGTGACAAGAGCCCCTGGCACCCCTGAGGGGCCTGTGCCCCCGAGTGATCCCCTGCCCCCAGCTCCCGACAGGGCAGACGGGGCAGGAGATTGACACTGCCGGGAAGTGTCGGTGGGGTGGAGTGTAACTACGCTGGGGTGTCCGGCCGGGCCAGGGCACCCCGCGAGCCCTGCAAAGACCCACAGCAGGTTTCCACGGGTGCCAGGGAGCAGGGCCCCACAGTTCGACTTTAACTCTGAAAGAAGTTTGAGCAGCACAGCACCCCCTAGCGCCGCAGTGGGCCCAGCACGGACTGAGGGGAGAGTGCCCCATACTGAGCCCCACCCCGCCCCCTCCAGTGCCCCATACTGAGCCCCACCCCCTGCAGTGCTCCCTGCCTAGCCCCACCCCCTGCAGCGCCCCCTGCTGAGCCCCCCATTCCCTGCAGCCCAGGCCCCAGTGGGGCCGGCACTGACGGGGCGGGGGGGGGGGGGAGAGCCCCCTGCTGTGCCCTCCGCCGTGGGCCTCGGGGGTCTCAGCTCGCAGCCCGGCCTGCCCGAGACGGCAGCGCCGCCCCTGTCGGCGCTCACCGGACTTGACGACGGCCAGGACCCTCATGCTGTAATAGACGGTGCTGTTGTGCGGCTCCCGCTGCTCCAGCTGCACCTTGTAAACTGAGGCAGGGGAGAGGAGCCAGTGGTGAGCCTGTGTCCCAGGGTCCCCGCGTGCCTCGCAGGCCCGGCCCCTTCAGCCAAGGGGGCGAGCAGCAGAGCCAGAACCCCCTGCTCGTCTCCGGGGTCTGTTACATCCGTGCCTGGCCCTGGCCCCGGAACGGGCCCCCGCCCTGCCGCGGGGAGGGGCGGATTCGGGAGGCGCACGGGAGCTCACACCGCAGGGCTGAGTAGGGTGGCCCCGGGAGGCGCCTGGCACAGGGGGGATGTTCAGCCGGGCTGCAAGGGGGCCGAAGGAAACGGGGCGAGGGGGGGGATATTGGAGACCGCGGTTCTGACCCGAGCCCTATCCAGCCTGGTGTCCCGGGCCCAGCACCAGGAAGGGGCAAGACACCAGCAGGGCAGGAGGAAAATCTCATCCTGACCCCAAGGAGTCAGAGGTTGGTTGAAGCCGGAAGCAGAAGGTTTTCTCCCCGTTCGCAGTAACTGTTCTAGACCTGCCTGCTCCTGCTCTCCACTGAACGTCTGATCACCCTGTGCCCCTCGCTCAGCCCCTGGCCCCACCCCATCCTGTGGCAGTGAGTTCCACAGGGTAACGACACAGCATGTCGCTGGCTAGTTAGGAATCGCTGCCTTGCGACGTCATTGGCCGGCGCCTGATCAGGTGTGATGAAGGGGTGGGGATTTTCGTAGAGTTTTGCGTGAACACTGTGTGTGCCTCGGTTTCCCTGTGTGCTGCGTGTGTAACGAGGGGGTGGGAGAAGGAGTTTGTTGGTGCAGGGGACCAGGTGGGACCGGGCCTAGCAGGCGGGACCCCGGACAGCTGCCTGGAGATGGGGGACCCAGCGAGCGGTGACCAGGACACCCAGCCCAGCTCGGGAGTCCTGGCCGGGTCTGGCCAGTGAGAGGATGACGGGCTGCGGAGAGAGGACCCCGGTGACTGGACCAGCCGGTTCCAGCCAGTGGGGAAGGAAGGATGGAAGAGAGGAGGCCCAGGCGGCCGGTTTCCCTGGGACTGCAGACAAAGGAAGGAGGAGCTGTTGGGGGAGATGATATCGGATGATTGGCTGGAAGGGGGGGGCTGCTGGACTGGGGGGAGGGAGCAGCCAGAGCCCCCCTGGATGCAGGAGAGACCCAGGTGTGCTGGGCTGAGCGGGGCTAGGCCCAAGGACCCTGAGAGTTTCCTGTGCTGGGTTCAGACGCTCAGTACACCTCCTGTTTCATGCTGGCTGAGAGTCGCTGCGGGCTGGAGAACAGGGTTTTATTCCCTCTGGGGGTGGGGGCTCCGGGGGGCCCGAGTGAGGGGACTCCCTGAGGGGGCCAGGGAAGAGCCAGGCGAGCTAAGGCGCAGAGAGGGGCGGCTCCAGGAGGTGGAGGGGCCTACGGCCGAACCCCGCGAGAGGAGGACCCCCGAGAAGGGCTGTCACACCGACGGGGGTTCCCCCCAGGGACCGTACGGCGCCGGGAGAGAGCCCGAGTCCTGGGAGTCCGCGACAACTGGGAAACGTGCTGCAGGGTAATGCCCTCGATGGCGCCGGGCCCTCCCAGCCCCCTCGTGAGCCCTCCCGCCTTCCCCACCGATGCCCCCTGGGGCTTACCGTAGTCCACGCCCGTGTCGCAGGCTAGGTCATAGAGAACGTCCTCGGTCAGGCCCTGGGGAGGGGTCCGTTGAAGGCAATTGTCTGTGCATGGAAAGGGGAGAGGTCAGAGGCACAGGTTGGGGAGGTCCCGCTCCCGGGGATGAGGGGAAAGCAGTGGATGTGCTATTTCTTGACTTTAGCAAAGCTTTTGATACAGTCTCCCACAGTGTTCTTGCCAGCAAGTTAAGGAAGTATGGGCTGGATGAATGGACGGTAAGGTGGATAGAAAACTGGCTGGATGGTCGCGCTCAACGGGTAGCGATCAATGGCTCCATGTCTAGTTGGCAGCCGGTATCAAGTGGAGTGCCCCAAGGGTCGGTGCTGGGGCCGGTTTTGTTCAATATCTTCATCAGCGATCTGGAGGATGGTGTGGACTGCACCCTTAGCAAGTTTGCAGATGACACTAAACTGGGAGGAGTGGTTGATACGCTGGAGGGTAGGGACAGGATACAGAGGGACCTAGACAAATTAGAGGATTGGGCCAAAAGAAATATGATGAGGTTCAACAAGGACAAGTGCAGAGTCCTGCACTTAGGACGCAAGAATCCCATGCACTGCTACAGACTAGGGACCGAATGGCTGGGCAGCAGTTCTGCAGAAAAGGACCTAGGGGTTACGGTGGACGAAAAGCTGAATATGAGTCAACAGTGTGCCCTTGTTGCCAAGAAGGCTAACGGCATTTTGGGCTGTATAAGTAGGGGCATTTCCAGCAGATCGAGGGACGTGATTATTCCCCTCTATTCGGCACTGGTGAGGCCTCATTTGGAGTACTGTGTCCAGTTTTGGGCCCCACGCTACAAGAAGGATGTGGATAAATTGGAAAGAGTCCAACGGAGGGCAACAAAAATGATTAGGGGGCTCGAGCACATGACTTATGAGGAGAGGCTGAGGGAACTGGGATTGTTTAGCCTGCAGAAGAGAAGAATGAGGGGGGATTTGATAGCTGCTTTCAACTACCTAAAAGGGGGTTCCAAAGAGGATGGATCTAGCCTGTTCTCAGTGGTAGAAGATGACAGAACAAGGAGTAATGGTCTCAAGTTGCAGAGGGGGAGGTTTAGGTTGGATATTAGGAAAAACTTTTTCACTAGGAGGGTGGTGAAGCACTGGAATGGGTTCCCTAGGGAGGTGGTGGAATCTCCTTCCTTAGAGGTTTTTAAGGTCAGGCTTGACAAAGCCCTGTCTGGGATGATCTAATTGGGTTTGGTCCTCCTTTGAGCAGGGGGTTGGACTAGATGACCTCCTGAGGTCCCTTCCAACCCTGAGATTCTATGATTCTATGTGAGGGGCGGGTCGTGGGGCTGGGCAGCGAGAGGAGCCGGCGGCTGGGCCGTGAGGAGAGGGGTCGCCGGGCTGGGCAGCGAGAGGAGCCGGCGGCTGGGCCGTGAGGGGAGGGGTCGCTGGGCTGGGCAGCGAGAGGAGCCGGCGGCTGGGCCGTGAGGGGAGGGGTCGCCGGGCTGGGCAGCGAGAGGAGCCGGCGGCTGGGCCGTGATGGGAGGGGTCGCCGGGCTGGGCAGCGAGAGGAGCCGGCGGCTGGGCCGTGAGGAGAGGGGTCGCCGGGCTGGGCAGGGAGAGGAGCCGGCGGCTGGGCCGTGAGGGGAGAGGTAGCCGGGCTGGGCAGCGAGAGGAGCCGGCGGCTGGGCCGTGAGGGGAGGGGTCGCCGGGCTGGGCAGCGAGAGGAGCCGGCGGCTGGGCCGTGAGGGGAGGGGTCGCCGGGCTGGGCAGGGAGAGGAGCCGGCGGCTGGGCCGTGAGGGGAGGGGTCGCCGGGCTGGGCAGCGAGAGGAGCCGGCGGCTGGGCCGTGAGGGGAGGGGTCGCCGGGCTGGGCAGCGAGAGGAGCCGGCGGCTGGGCCGTGAGGGGAGGGGTCGCCGGGCTGGGCAGTGAGAGGAGCCGGCGGCTGGGCCGTGAGGGGAGGGGTAGCCGGGCTGGGCAGGGAGAGGAGCCGGCGGCTGGGCCGTGAGGAGAGGGGTCGCCGGGCTGGGCAGCGAGAGGAGCCGGCGGCTGGGCCGTGAGGGGAGGGGTCGCCGGGCTGGGCAGCGAGAGGAGCCGGCGGCTGGGCCGTGAGGGGAGGGGTCGCCGGGCTGGGCAGGGAGAGGAGCCGGCGGCTGGGCCGTGAGGAGAGGGGTCGCCGGGCTGGGCAGCGAGAGGAGCCGGCGGCTGGGCCGTGAGGGGAGGGGTAGCCGGGCTGGGCAGCGAGAGGAGCCGGCGGCTGGGCCGTGAGGGGAGGGGTCGCCGGGCTGGGCAGCGAGAGGAGCCGGCGGCTGGGCCGTGAGGGGAGGGGTCGCCGGGCTGGGCAGCGAGAGGAGCCGGCGGCTGGGCCGTGAGGGGAGGGGTCGCCGGGCTGGGCAGTGAGAGGAGCCGGCGGCTGGGCCGTGAGGGGCGGGGTCGCCGGGTTGGGCAGGGAGAGGAGCCGGCGGCTGGGCCGTGAGGGGTGGGGTTGCCGGGCTGGGCAGGGAGAGGAGCCGGCGGCTGGGCCGTGAGGGGAGAGGTAGCCGGGCTGGGCAGGGAGAGGAGCCGGCGGCTGGGCCGTGAGGGGAGAGGTAGCCGGGCTGGGCAGCAAGAGGAGCCGGCGGCTGGGCCGTGAGGGGAGGGGTCGCCGGGCTGGGCAGCGAGAGGAGCCGGCGGCTGGGCCGTGAGGGGAGGGGTCGCCGGGCTGGGCAGCGAGAGGAGCCGGCGGCTGGGCCGTGAGGGGAGGGGTCGCCGGGCTGGGCAGCGAGAGGAGCCGGCGGCTGGGCCGTGAGGGGAGGGGTCGCCGGGCTGGGCAGCGAGAGGAGCCGGCGGCTGGGCCGTGAGGGGAGGGGTTGCCGGGCTGGGCAGGGAGAGGAGCCGGCGGCTGGGCCGTGAGGGGCGGGGTCGCCGGGTTGGGCAGGGGAAGGAGCCGGCGGCTGGGCCGTGAGGGGTGGGGTTGCCGGGCTGGGCAGGGAGAGGAGCCGGCGGCTGGGCCGTGAGGGGCGGGGTCGCCGGGTTGGGCAGGGGAAGGAGCCGGCGGCTGGGCCGTGAGGGGAGGGGTCGCCGGGCTGGGCAGCGAGAGGAGCCGGCGGCTGGGCCGTGAGGGGTGGGGTCGCCGGGCTGGGCAGGGAGAGGAGCCGGCGGCTGGGCCGTGAGGGGCGGGGTCGCCGGGTTGGGCAGGGGAAGGAGCCGGCGTGGGCTTTACCTTCGGCGCATTTGCACACCTCCTCCTGGCAGATCTTCCTCAGCAGCCCACTCTGGTCGGGCATGTTGTAGAAGCGGCTGCATCTCCGGGCTGCGGAGGGGAAGAGACCCACAGGCCGTGTTCTGCCCAGGCCGGCTGCTGGGGGGGCAGTTCCTGCCCCCTGGACCCGCCTCTCCCCCCCTCCCGGTGCCAGGCTGCTCTACGTCCGTCCATTCCTCATGGCACCCACCAAGCGCCCCCCACCCCCACCCCGGGCACCGCCCCGGCCCCATAGCTCTCGGGGCTGGCTGAGGCCTGGGGAGATGAGTTTGACTCCATTTTATCTCGCTCCGACCTGGAGCCAGACCCCCGCCCTGTGCCTGCGGCACCCCTCCTCTCGCTCCCCGCCCTGCAGCCTCGGGCCCCCCGTCCCCCCAGGCTCTGTGCAGCTGCTCCACCTGGGTCTAGGGCAGGGCGTGGGGCTGGCTCTGCCCCCTTGGGCTCCCACCGAGCAGGGAGCAGTTGGAGATCCACCAGCCCCTCGGGAACCAGCCCGGGGGAGCAGGGAGGGGATCCTCGGGGGGGCACAGCCTGGGCATCACGGCAAATCCGGCCCGTCGATCCCAGACCTCCTGCACTTGGGCCCACGGTCGGGGCCGGATTCGAACTAGGGGCAGGTTTGCCAAGCTGCCCTGCAGCCCCCCGGCGCGACTCCGAAGGGCAGATTCCTAGGCCGGCTACCGGCCCCGAGCCCCCTCCCCCCCTCGGAGCTTCCCCCCGGCAGCCGCCAGGGGCCCCAACGCAGCAGCACCTGGCCTCCGAGTGGCGCCGGCCCCCCATGTCCCGTCAGCCCACGGCGCCCGGTTCAGCCCGATGCCCGCACGCCTGGGATCTGCGCTGGCACCGCGCGGTGCAGGCCCCTGGCTCGCACTTGGCCCCGTGCACCGGCGTCGGCTCTGCCCCTTGCCAGGCAGCGGGGGCTCTGTGCCCACACGAGAGGGCGGCACCGCGTGGGCTGGGGGAGGGGAAGCCCAGACCCAGGCCCAGCTCCACGGCAGCACCGAGCCTGCTGGGGGTGGGGGCCCCATGGACCCTGGCTGAACCCCCCCACTGGGAACCCCCTGCCCTGGCCCTCTCCCTCTCCCACTGGAGGGTCTGACATGGCCAGGCGGATGCTCACCAGGCTCATAATACTCATACACGGTGACCACGGCCGGCTGCAGCAGCCCCAGATCCAGGCGCTGGTGAATCCGGAACCCGACCTCCGTGTCCGTCTGATTGGAGATCTGCAGAGCACGGGAAGAGACCGGCCGGCTCAGCCCCGGGCCCATCCAGCCTGGCCTCCCGGCTGGCCCCAGGGGACCCTGCAGCAGCCGCTGGGGGATAACCTGCCCCCTTGTGCACCATGCTGGCTGCAGCCCGGGACGAGTGGCAGTGTATCGTCCCCTCCCCCCGCTACCCACGGACAGACCCAGGCCCCTTTGAATCATTGCAGCCCCGCTGAGCGGCAGCGAGCGCTGGGCTTTGAACCCCCAGCGCCAGGCCCCGTCCCACTCTGTACGTGCCTCGGTGCCCAGCATGCGGAGAACCCCCTCCCCTGCCAGAGAAATCCCTGCATGAAGCACGCCGCGGGCGCAGCGACGGGCACCAGGGAAGGCCCCTGGGGAAATGAATCTCTGCCCAGCGGGGCCGCAGCGTGGGCAGGACAGAGCCAGGGGCCAGCCTCTGACCAACCCCCTCGGGGCAGCTCCGGGGCCCCCTGCTCTGGGCACCGCTTGGCCCAGCTGGGCACGTGCTGGCCTGAGCCGTCTCAGCTGACCCCTGCGGGTGGGGCCCGGCCCCCGTCAGAGCCAGCAGGAAGCACTGGGGGGGGTGGGGCGTGTGGTGGGCGCTCAGGCTGCCCCGATCCTGGCATTGGCTCCCGCTCTCTTACCGCATGGCAGGGCCCCTCCCGTGCGTCTCTGAGGTCAGCGCGGGTGCTGCCGGCATGGGGTGAATGGCCCCGGGTCTGCGCTGTGCCCCCCCCGGGGCAGCCACGCCCTGGGCAGGCCGCGCCGGCTCCTCCCGTCTGCCCCGCCCCCCCCCGGACTGCCAGGCAGCCGTGCCCTCAGACACCCTCATGGGAACCCCGTTTTCTGCCAGGCTGGGGGGCCGACACCCCCTCAGTACAGCCCGCAGGGTCTACAGAGCCCCCAGTCACCCGGGGCTGCGCAGTGAGAGGCCTTGGTTGGAGCAGCAGACTTGTGGGGTAGGGGTCCCGCGGTGAGAGGGGAGGGGCAGGGTCCCGCAAGGGGGGGGGTCCCATGCTGGGGCGGGGGGAAGGAGGGAGGGGCAGGGTCCCTGGGGGCGGAGGGGCAGGGTCCGACATGGGGAGGGAGGGGCAGGGTCCCTGGGGGCGGAGGGCAGGGTCCCTGGGGGCGCAGGGGCAGGGTCCGACACGGGGAGGGAGGGCAGGGTCCCACAAGGGGAGGGTCCCTGGGGGCGGAGGGCAAGGTCCGACACAGGGGGGAGGGGAGGGTCCCTGGGGGCGCAGGGGCAGGGTCCGACACGGGGAGGGAGGGCAGGGTCCCGCAAGGGGAGGGTCCCTGGGGGCGCAGGGGCAGGGTCCGACACAGGGGGGAGGGGAGGGTCCCTGGGGGCGCAGGGGCAGGCCAGCGGCCGGGCCGGGTCGGGCCCCTCACCTGGTTGAAGTAGAGGATGACGGAGTTGTTGCTGAGCGCGGCCTTGCTCTCGAAGAGGAAGACGTATTGCTCCACGTCGTTGGTGAGCTGTGGGGCCAGGCAGACATGGCTGAGCAGGGGCTCCGGGGCTGCCCTGCCCCCTCCAGCCAGCACCCCCCAGCTCACAGGAGCCCGGCAGTGGGTCCGTTCCGTGGGGTGCCCCCGTCTCCACCCCCTCCCTCGCGGAGCCATAGGGCGGGCACTGGCTCCCCGTGGGTGGGTCTAGCCTGGCTGAGCCCCCTGGCAGCCCCACAGAGCATCAGGCCCAGGTCCAACAACCCTCTCGCCATGGGGCCCGGAGCCCTGGGCTGGCCCGTTCCCGCGAGTCACCTGCTTGAGATCGCCCAGGTCGGGCTCGAAGCCCGTCAGCAAGGAGACCTCGATGATGGTCATTGTGGCATCCCGCTGCCCCAGTGACCTAGGGATGAGAGAGCTGCCTTCAGCTCGCGGGATGGGCAGGGGCAGCGCCCCGTGGGGCACAGGGAGCAGGGTTGGTGGGTCTGGGCCCCTTGGGGCTCACGGAGCAGGCAGGGGGCAGGGCTGGTGGGTCTGGGTCCCATGGGGCACAGGGGGCAGGGCTGGTGGGTCTGGGCCCCGTGGGGCACAGGGAGCAGGCAGGGGGCAGGGCTGGTGGGTCTGGGCCCCGTGGGGCACAGGGAGCAGGGTTGGTGGGTCTGGGCCCCGTGGGGCTCACGGAGCAGGCAGGGGACAGGGCTGGTGGGTCTGGGCCCCATGGGGCACAGGGGGCAGGGCTGGTGGGTCTGGGCCCCGTGGGGCACAGGGAGCAGGCAGGGGGCAGGGCTGGTGGGTTTGGGCCCCGTGGGGCTCACAGAGCAGGCAGGGGGCAGGGCTGGTGGGTCTGGGCCCCATGGGGCTCACGGAGCAGGCAGGGGGCAGGGCCCAAGGGGCATAGGGAAGGGGCAGGACCCTGTGGGGCACAGGGAAGGGGCAGAGCTGTCAGGGCAGGACCCCGTGGGGCACAGGGAAGGGGCAGGGCTGTCAGGGCAGGGCCCCATGGTGGGGCACACCCTGTCGTTCTCTGCTCCATGTTCTTTGCACGGGGCTGTGAGGCAGAGCGGAGGGAGCCGGGGGACTGGACCCACGGCGGGGTAGACGGGTCTCTGGAAGCCAGAGTCTCCGGGGGGCCGGCTGGTGCCGATTGCTAAGGCCCGGGTCCGGAAGTGCCGTACCCCGCAGGGAGCCTGGAGCCCCCTGCCCCGTGCGCTGCAGAAGACTCAGCTGCCCTGCCCAGCCCGGCGCCCGGGTCCTGCCCTCGCTGGGGCCGGGTCGTTACCTGGTCCGGAGCCGGAGCAGGAAGGTGTCGATGTATTGCTGCTTCTTCTTGTCTGCGAACCCAAAGGGCAGGATTAGGGCAGGGCCCGGCTATGGGGCTGGGCCCCGGGGGGCGTCTTCTCCCGTCAGGCGGAGGGAGGGGCCCCATTTCTGTCAGCCTGGGGCTCGGGGACCTGGACCGGGGAGGCCGGGCCGCAGACACAGCCGGGCCGGTTCCCAGGGGAGCAGACGACCGCCCCGCCGTACCTTCGGGGACGTCCTCCACGGTCACGGCCAGCTGGAAGGCCTGGCACTCGCGCTCGCGGGCCGGCGGCAGCGTGTGGTACACGGTCAGGAGCTGGGAACGAAGCCGAGAGCCTGCGCTGAGTGGGTACCCCCCCAGCCAGCCCGTGGGCAGGGCACGCCCCTCCCCTCCCGTGTGCCCAGCGAGGCGGGGCTGGCATCAGGAGCAGAACCCAGCAGAACCTGGCTCCCCGCCCTTCTAACTACTACACCCCACTTCCCTCCCAGAGCCAGGGAGAGAACCCAGGAGTCCTGGCTCCCCACCCCCTCCCCCACTTGCTCTAACCACTACACCCCACTCCCCTCCCAGAGCTGGGAGAGAACCCAGGAGTCCGGGCTCCCAGCCCTCCCTGCTCTAACCGCTAGACCCCACTCCCCTCCCAGAGCCGGGGAGAGAACCCAGGAGTCCTGGCTCCCAGCTCCCCCTGCTCTAACCACGAGACCCCACTCCCCTGCCAGAGCCAGGGAGAGAACCCAGGAGTCCTGGCTCCCAGCCCCTTCCCCCACTCGCTCTAACCACTAGACCCCCAACGCCCCTCCCAGAGCTGGGAGAGAACCCAGGAATCCGGGCTCCCAGCCCCCCCTGCTCTAACCGCTAGACCCCACTCACCTCCCAGAGCCGGGGAGAGAACCCAGGAGTCCTGGCTCCCAGCCCCCTCCCACCCGCTGTAACCACTAGACCCCCAACGCCCCTCC
The DNA here is from genome assembly GCA_033296515.1 of Macrochelys suwanniensis. Classification (NCBI taxonomy): domain Eukaryota; kingdom Metazoa; phylum Chordata; order Testudines; family Chelydridae; genus Macrochelys; species Macrochelys suwanniensis. The sequence goes on from CM065793.1 coordinate 19,765,508, forward strand.
CAGAACTAATGGGCACAGCCCCGGTGCCCGTGTTCCCCAGGTGGTGCAGGGCTGGGCTGGGCTGGGGGTGATCACACTCACTGTCACCGTGCCGGTGCCCGTCCCCCGGGCCGTGATGTTCAAAGCTTCCTGGGCGTAGAACTGCAGGGAAAGGGTGGGAGAGGCTGAGGAGGTGCCAGGCTGTGCAGCACCCCAGGGCCAGCAGCCGCCCTGCCCGGGCCATGGAGCGCAGGGTCCCCCGCGGGAGCCCTGTACGCCAGGTGTGCCCCAGGGGGTGTGGCTTTGTGACATGGGCGTGGCTGCATGGCAGGGGGTGGGGCCCAAGAGTGAGGGTTGGCGGCTGTGTTCCAAAGGGCTGGGCCTGAGGGTGGGGGCGTGGCTATATGCCAGGGGGGTGGGTCCCGAAGGCAGAGCTGCATGGCAGGGGGCTGGTCTGTGTGCCAGGGGCAGAGCCTGCGGGCAGGGGGCGGGACCCAAGGGGAGGGGGGGCGGAGATCTAGGGCAGGGGGCAGGGCTGCATGCCAGGGGCGGGACCCGAGGGGAGGGGGGCGGAGATCGAGGGCAGGGGGTGGGGCCTGTGGGCAGGGGGCGGGCTGCATGCCAGGGGTGGGGCCCTAGGGGTGGCGGTGGGGCTGCGTGCCAGGGGCAGGGCCTGCAGGCAGGGGGCGTAGATCAAGGGCAGGGGGCGGGGCCCGAGGGCAGGGGGCGGGGCCTGTGGGCAGGGGGCTGGACCCGAGGGGAGGGGGGCAGAGATTGAGGGCAGGGGGCGGGGCTGCATGCCAGGGGCATGGCCTGTGGGCAGGGGTGGGACCTGAGGGGAGGAGGACGGAGATCGAGGGCAGGGGGCGTGGCTGCATGGCATGGGCGGGGCCTGCGGGCAGAGGATGGGACCCACGGGCAGGGATGGGACCTGAGGGGAGGGGCTGGGCCTGCGGGCAGGGGGCGGGGCCCGCGGGAAGGGGGTGGAGCTGCATGCCGGGGCGGGGCCCGAGGGCAGGGGGTGGGGCAGCATGGTAGGGGCAGGAAGGGGGCGGGGCCTGCGGGCCGGGGGCTGGACCCAAGGGGAGGGGGGCAGAGATTGATGGCAGGGGGCGGGGCTACGTGCCAGGGGCATGGCCTGCGGGCAGGGGTGGGACCTGAGGGGAGGGGGCGGAGATCGAGGGCAGGGGGTGGGGCCCACGGGCAGGGGGTGGGGCCTGCGGGCAGGGGGCGGGGCTGACCTTTTTGGAGCTGGAGCGCTGCAGGTAGGCGTTGCTGCTGTCGATGTCCCACACCTCGGCCAGTTTGCGCGTGGGCACACTGACCCGCACCTGCAGGTCGATGGCCTTCTCGGGGCGGACGGCGGCCCGGTACTGCGCCAGCGCCTGCATGCCGATCACTGTGGTCTGGGGAGGAGGCAGAGGCTGGCAGCAGGGGCCGCGAGGGGCCGGGCAGCGTGGGGGGGGGCCGCGCTGGGAAAGGTCCTGCCCAGACGAGGGGCATTGAGAGGCAGCAGCTCGGCAAAGCTCCGGAGCACGTGCTCGACCCCCCTGTGTGGGGAGGCCCCGGCCGGGCTGCTCCAAAGCCCCTCACGCTCCGCAGCCGGCCTGTGCCCCACGCGCACCCCCAGGCAGGGCAGGAGGAGCGGGTCCAGCTCCCGCCGCGCCACTTTGCCTGGGGCAGTCGGGCCTGCATGCCACAGGGAGCAGCCTGCTTTGTCTCTCTCTGGTTCGGGTGCCCGTGGCACGCGGCGGCCTCCCAGCAGGCGGATCCGGCGGCTCTGTGTGCCCTGAGCACGCCAAGGCCGAGATCCCGGCAGGGGGCACTGCCCGGCCACCAGCTGGGAACCAAGCCCCCGAAGCCGCGCGAGGGACCCCGCTGTGGGGCGGGAGAGAGGGCTGGCCATGCTCAGGCCCGTGCCAGCTCTCACCTGGGTGCTTTCATACCCCCCGCCGAACTCCCTGCTCTCGACCAGCCACCTCACGATGGGCTGGGTCTCCTCAAAGCGCCGCAGGGCCAGCTTCTGCAGGAGGCCGTAGGCCGTGGCTTCGATGCTGTACAGAGAGCGCGTCGTGTGCTGGTCCACGGGCCAGTGTGTCCCGTCTGCAGAGGGCAGCGCTACCGTCAGCAGGGGCCCAACGGGACACAGAGCACACGCATTGCACACGCATGGCACACACGTCGCACACGCATCGCACATGCAGCTCACACACATCGACATGCAGCTCACACACAAGCACACACAGCTCACACACATCACACATGCAGCTCACACATATGCACATGCAGCTCACATGCACCACACATGCAGCTCACGCGCATGCACACACATCACACATGCATCACACACACATGCACATGCAGCTCACACATGGCTCACACGCAGCTCACACGCAGCTCACACGCAGCTCTCACACATCACACATGGAGCTCACACATCACACATGCAGCTCACACGCATGCACACACAGCACACATGCAGCTCACGTGCAGCTCACGTGCATGCACACACATCACACATGCATCACACACACATGCACATGCAGCTCACACACAGCTCACACGCAGCTCACACGCATCACACATGCAGCTCACACACAGCTCACACAGGCAGAGCCCACCGCAGGCACACACAGGTGCAGAGTCACTTGCTATTGCACGCACACGGCAAACACGCAGTCACATGTGCCCCCCCCCCCCAGCGTTTGGCACGGCCCCCTTCTCTCTGCCGTCCTGCCCCATTTCCCCAGCTCATCCCCCACCCGCACTCAGCACCCGCCTTGCTCCCAGCCCCCGCCCCGCGTAGTGCCAAGCTCCGGTCCCAGCCCCCGGCCCCGGCTCTGCACTCACCGCGGGCGGCGAAGCTGTCCAGGACGGCGTTGGCCAGGGAGCTGTTCACCAGGGCCAGGGCGTAGGAGCTGATGGCCACGCTGTAGGGATTCTGCAGGCTCTGGAGGCGGCTCTCCAGGTAGCCCTGGGCTTTCCGCAGGCTGGAGGGCAGGTCCTGTCGCCGGGACCGAAGGAAAAACGGACCGCGGTCGGGATGGGGAGGGACCGGTGGGATTCGGTGCCCACGGCAGAGCAGGGACCAGCTGGGCACCTTCCCCCCACGCTCCCCCCAGGTGCTGGGTCTCCGCCCCAGAGACCAGCTTGTGGGACGCCCATGGGAGCACTGGCCTCAATGGGCTGGGCCGGTCCTGCAGCGCCCGCTGGTTCGGGGACTCTTGGAAGCCCATCGCCAGGGCCTCTGGGCTCGCTCTGCAGAGGCCCTGCAGTGCAGCTGCCGGGGGACCGCGCCGGGCGCCCGCCCCACGACCTACCTGCACCTGGCCCCTGCAGATGGACTCAGCCTCCTTCAGCGCCACGAGGACGAAGGCTGTGAGGGAGGCGTCTGCGTTGGCGCCGTGGTACCCGCCCTGCGGAGGGGGATGGGCGAGCTGTATGGGAGCCGTGCGGGCACCTGGCTCCCTTCCCCCGCCTTGGCCCCGATCCCGGAGCCGTGCCCGGGGCGGGGGCAGAGCGGAGCAGAAATTGGCTTTGCTGCTGCAGCAGCTGGGCAGGGAGGAGAGGCACCAAAGGAGCCTGCCCGTGCGCCCCGCGTAGCCAGCTGCCCTGGGGCTCCAGGGTGCTCAGTAAAAGGGTGTCCCTGAGCCCGCACGGGGTGGGAGCACGCGGAGCCAGAGACAAGGGCTGCGGGGGTGGAGGGCAAACTGCCCCGCTTGCCCCAAAGGGCTGCGGGGGTGGAGGGCAAACTGCCCTGCTTGCCCCAAAGGGCTGCGGGGGTGGAGGGCTGTGACGAACTAGGACTGTTGGTAATGTTTTCCCTGAGTACTGTGTGGGTGCCTCGGTTTCCCCTATGCAGTGCTTGAGTATCTAGGTGGTGGGACAAGGGTGCATGATTGTTACAGAGCCCTAGGGCAGGGGCCTAGACACAGAGAAGGGCCGACACTCAGTCTCCTAGCAACTGATGGCCCCGGCCCCTCCCCTGCAAAGGTGGGAGCTGAAGGTGTTCGAACAAAGGGATCAGGTGACCTCCTGGCCCGGGAAGGAGACAAAGGGGGAGGAGGGACTGGACAGTTTCAGTTTGGAACTGGCGGGAGAGGAGGGGAGAGGGGTAGACCGGGTCTGGCCTCCCTGCCCCCGTTTGGAGCTGTGGGGTGAAATGCAGGGAGCCCCGAGCTGGGGTCTAAGCTCCCTGCCCCCCGGAAGGGCCCGGCTGAGGGGTCCTGGATGTACTGACAAGCTCTGGTTGGACTGTGTTCCTGGCATCTCTAATAAACCTTCTGTTCTACTGGCTGGCTGAGACTCCCAGTGAATCCGGGGAAGAGGGGTGCAGGCGCTGACTCCCCCACACTCCGTGACAAGGGCAAACTGCCCCTCTTGCCCCAAAGGGCTGTGGGGGTGGAGGGCAAACTGCCCCGCTTGCCCCAATGGGCTGTTGACTCTGAAACCTAAGGATGGCACGAGCAACGTTGGCTCTGTTTGCTGCAGATCATCGTAGCAGACACATTCAGCTAATGCTCCCCAGTCCCAGACTCACTCCCGCATCTCCCCGAGGAGGAATTTACACCCAGGAAGTACCCCTGGGGGAGGCGACCGGACTAGCTGGATCAGTCGTTCTCTGACCCAACAACCCCCACCCGGGGCCCGTCGCCGTCATGCCCAGCCGTGCCAGCAGCGGGACGGCGGCGCAGCGGCCAGGGCTCCGGGTGCTGATCCCTGAGCTGTCACTGGCTCCCTGGTGTGACCGCAGGCGAGGGACGGCGCTTTGCCCAGACAGCTTAGCCCATCACGCCATTTGTCGGGCCTGCGTTTCCTGCCCGGCCTCCCGCCTGGCCAATGGAGCGACCGGTACCTGCATCGCGGGCGTGTAAATCGCAGCACCCTCGTGGAAACACCCGGACGCTTCCTGCCTCTGGCCGATCAGCCACTGGGCGCTGGCACACAGCTGGCGGGGGTCGATGGAAGTGCCCAGCGGCAAGGCCATGGCAAACACCTTGAGGATGTAGGCGGTCAGCCTGTCGGGAGTGGGGGGTGCATGAGTCTGCAGGGCTGGAGGGCAGGGGAGCTCCCAGGCCACGGGAGAGCTGTGGCCAGACCCGGCACCGTGCCCCAGGGAGCTGCTGCCGACACATCACTGCGGGGAGCTGAGCCAGGCGGTGCCACTGTGTGGACGGGGCCCTGCCCCCTTCACGGCAGCACAGCCAGGCCTTCCCCCACACCAGCACAGACCCCAGCTCCCGCTGCCCCTGCCCAGGATACCCGAGCGAACGGAGAATCCCCACTCGCTGTGAGCTGTATAGGGTGTATGACATGCAGCGCGTGCAGCTCCAAGCCCCACCAGGGGAGGGCAGCATTGCACGCTCTGGCCAGCTCACCGTCCCCAGCCCCGCCGCCCCCCCCCCCCGTGAGGAAGGTGCTGTACCAGGTGCTGCCGGTGCTTCCCGCATAGGGCTTGTAGGAGCCATCCTGCTCTCTGTACTGCAGCTGGTGGACGTAGCCTGCGGGAGAGCCCAGACAGACACACAGTCGGGGCTGGGCCGGCGGAGTCCCAGGGCAGGGGGCTGGGTGGGGGCTGCATGCCCCCCCCTCCCCCCGGGCTCAGATTCAGGGGGAGTGGGCGGGGCGGAGAGCAGCCCCTGCTGGGCAGAGTGTAGCATTGCAAACCCTCCCCCTGCCTGGGCTCAGATTCAGGGGGAGTGGGCGGAGCGGAGAGCACCCCCTGCTGGGCAGAGTGTAGCATTGCAACCCCCCACCCCCGGCCTGGCTGGGCCCCGCTCACCTTGGACGATGTTCTGGACGGCCTGGTCCCGCTGCTCCACCCCGATCTGCTCCCACTGCTTGGTGGTGTCCAGGTAGTGGGTGAGGATGATGTTGGGGGTGACCCGGAAGATGTTCTGCTCCACGCACCCCCCCGGCAGGCGGATCAGCTTCTGCAGCGTGGAGCTCTGCAGCCCCCCCACCAGCGTCTCGCCGAGCAGGTCCCCTGCCGAGGGCGAGAAGAGCCCAGCAGTGACCCCCCGCTCGTAGCCAGCTGCCCCCTCCCTCTCCCCAGCCCCAGCTGGCTGCGGGCGGCCTGGCCGTGCCCAGAGTGCTGCTGAGAACCGGTACAGGGGAGGACAGCGGCATTGTACCCTGGCTCTGGGAGGGGAGTGGGGGCTGGTGGTTAGAGCAGGGGGGGCTGGGAGCCAGGACTCCTGGGTTCTGTCCCTGTGTGACGTTACTGACATAACCTGTGACTATATAGATCATTGTTGCAACCACTGTTATATATTTGCAGCAAATATTGTACAAAGGTTGTCATGTGAGGTGTCTATGGACAAGGTTATGGTTTGCTGGTTATGATTATGCCATCTGGGTGCATGTATCATTTTTGTAGTTGAAGTTATCAATATTGGCTCTGTACTGTCTGTATTTCACACTTGTGCTTCTGGGTGACACCCCAGACAAGATGGTGTCAGCTCAGCCTAGCCGCTGGATGGCCCATTGAGGACCATCAGCTACACAATTGACCCATTGAGAGAAGGCAGACACGCCTTGTGACTCAGCAAGGGATGCAGGGACCTGCCTATGGACAGAACAGAAAAACAGGGGGTTTTCCATGCCATGTGCTGGATGGCTTGTCTTTGGAACAAAGAAAGAAACACCGCATAGCAAGAGACTAGAAAAGGCTGATGCCTCATCTCCATCTTGTCTTCAATCCTGCTTCATACCTCTGGAGGGACTTTGCTACAAACTGAAGCTCTGAACAAAGGACTGAAGGACCCATCCCAGCTGGGGATGTTCTCCAGAGACTTGATTTGAATCTGCATCTTATTCCATCTGCTGCAAGCCTGAACCATGAACTTTGCCATTGCTGTATGTCATTGATTCCTTTTAACCAATTCTAGCTCTCACCTAGACCTTTTTCCTTTTATGAATAAACCTTTAGATTTTAGATTCTAAACGATTGGTAACAGCGTGATTTGTGGGTAAGATCTGATTTGTATATTGACCTGGGTCTGGGGCCTGGTCCTTTGGGATCAGGAGAACCTTGTTTCTTTTACTGGGGCATTGGTTTTCATAACCATTTGTCCCCATAACGAGTGGCACTGGTGGTGAGACTGGGAAACTGGAGTGTCTAAGGGGATTGCTCGTGTGACTTGTGGTTGGCCAGTGGGGTGAGACCGAAGTCCTCTCTGTCTGTCTGGTTTGGTGCCTTGGTGTGCAAAGGACCCCAGCCTGGGGCTGTCACTGCCCTGCTCTGAGCAATTTGTCCTGAACTGATACTCTCAGAAGTGTCCCACCAAAGGCCCCATCATTACATCCTGGCTCTGGGAGGGGAGTGGGGTAGAGTGGTTAGAGCAGGGGGCTGGGAGCCAGGACTCCTGGGTTCTCTCCCCGGCTTTGGGAGAGGAGTGGGGGCTAATGGTTAGAGCAGGGGGCTGGGAGTCAGGACTCCGGGGTTCTCTCCCCGGCTCTGGGCGGGGCGTGTTTCTCGGGGCAGAGGAGGGTGGTTTACAGCAGCGTAGGCGAGAGCAGAGTCTGTCCCACTCCATGCGCTGGGGCCAGGGAGGCTGCTGGAGCCCAGAGGGCAGGGAAACGGAGGAGGGGAGCCCTGGGGGGACGTTCCTGGGCCCAGCGGCTGCTCAAAGGCCAAGCCGCACTCGCTGCCTGGCGCCCCGTGGAGCCGGGCCCGGCTGTCGCCCCGCATACCTTGCACGCTAATGAAGACCTCGGCGTCTGTGTCGGGCACTAGGTTGTCGAGGTCAAGGCTTCTGACCAGCTCCTGCTGCAGTTGTCCTGCCAGGGGAGGACAGAGCATTCGCGGTGAGGGCGGGGTGGGGCCCTGACACTCAGATTGGCTTTAAACAATCCCCAGCCGCGGGGCTGCAGGGGGGTGCAGGGCAGGGAGACGCCTGTTGTGGGGCAGCCTAGGCCAGGAGAGCCCACACCAGGCGCCTGTTACCGGCTCTTCGATCTACAGACAATCGCAGACCTGGGTGCGCTAAGCTCCCCTCTCCGCCTCAACAATGGAAGGAGCAATTAAATCCCCTTATGTAGTGAGAGCTGGACAACAGGGAGCTACCGCCCAAGGCTGGGCCTGGCAGCACAGTGCCCAGGCTAAGGGCTGAGGGGCTGCCCTGGGCACTGGCTGTAAAGTGCTGGGGCAGCAGCTGAGGGTGTCTGTGACCCAGCGCAGAGGGCAGCAGGGGGACCATGGCTGTGGGAGAGTGGGAGGAAGCTGATGGGCAGAGCCGGGCACAGGAGTGGCGGGAAAGGCAGCAAGGAAACTCCCCGTCGCTGCTTGTTCTGCTGCGCCCAGGGGAGCAGGGCTCTGGCCATGCTCAGGACCCGGGATTGCACCAGGGACCAGCTGCCTCGCAGCAGCCACTTCTCCTCACGGAAACGGCCCGGCCAGGCCCCACCGGGGGGAGCTGCTCGGGCCCCGGGACCCCTGCCTGGGGCGGATGGTCCAGGCCGTGACAGTGCAGAGCCCAGCTGCGTGGCTGGGGCAAGCAGCGAGTTCCTGCACGAACCTTTGGGGTCCAGAACGATGCTCCGTGAGAGCCGCCGGATTTCACCCCCCGCCTGCAACGCAAGGAGCCGAGAGCGGGTCTGAGGGACAGGGCTTCGGAGGGAGCCACCCATCCCCCCACTCCCCACAGCCCCTTCCATCCCGACCCCAGTCCCCCAGGCTTCCAGCCCCCTACTCCCCCAGAGCCCACCCATCCCCCCACTCCCCACAGCCCCTTCCAGCCCGACCCCAGTCCCCAGGCTCCCAGCCCCCTACTCCCCCAGAGCCCACCCATCCCCCACTCCCCCCAACCCCATCCAGCCCGACCCCAGTCCCCAGGCTCCCAGCCCCCTACTCCCCCAGAGCCCACCCATCCCCCACTCCCCACAGCCCCTTCCAGCCCGACCCCAGTCCCCCAGGCTCCCAGCCCCCTACTCCCCCAGAGCCCACCCATCCCCCACTCCCCCCAACCCCATCCAGCCCGACCCCAGTCCCCAGGCTCCCAGCCCCCTACTCCCCCAGAGCCCACCCATCCCCCCACTCCCCACAGCCCCTTCCAGCCCGACCCCAGTCCCCCAGGCTTCCAGCCCCCTACTCCCCCAGAGCCCACCCATCCCCCACTCCTCACAGCCCCTTCCAGCCCGACCCCAGTCCCCAGGCTCCCAGCCCCCTACTCCCCCAGAGCCCACCCATCCCCCACTCCCCCCAACCCCATCCAACCCGACCCCAGTCCCCAGGCTCCCAGCCCCCTACTCCCCCGGAGCCCACCCATCCCCCACTCCCCCCAACCCCTTCCAACCCCCCCGAGCCACCCAGCCCCTTCCAACCCCCCCAGAGCCTGCCCAGCCCCCACTCCCCCCAGCCCCCAGCCCCTTGGCAGCGAGGGGGGCGGGCGGCGCTAATACCTGGACGTTGAGCATCCTCCTCACGGTGTCGCGGAAGGCCAGACCCAGGCCCTGGGCTGAGGCCCGAACCTCCACCATGATGGAGCCCAGCTCCAGGGGCACGACCACGGCGCGCACGGCGCGGGACGAGCCCCGGGGCACCCGCAGCCTCTGCCGGAAACTCTTCTCCTTCCTGGCCGCGCTGCAGAGCTGCTCCTGGTAGGGGAACTCCACCTGCACCTGGCAGGGGCACCGGCGCCGCTCAGCCAGCAGCCGGGGGCAGTAACAGCGCCCCCCGCGGGGCCCCCCAGAACTGAGCCTCCCCCCCGTGGGGCCCCCAGCACTGAGCCCTCCCCACTGGAGCCAGAGCCCCCCAGAACTCAGAGCCCCTCCACCGTGCCCCCCCGAGAACTGAGCCTCCCCCCCCACGGGGCCCCCAGCACTGAGCCTCCCCCCCGCCATGCCCCCCAGAATGGAGCCTCCCCCGCTGGGACCCCCCAGCACTCAGAGCCCCCCCGCACCAGACCCCCCAGAACTGAGCATCCCCCCCATGGGGCCCCCAGCACTGAGCCCTCCCCACTGGAGCCGGAGCCCCCCAGAACTCAGAGCCACACCCGCTGGGGCCCCCCAGCACTCAGAGCCCCCCGGGACCCCCAGAACTGAGCCCCCCTACCAGGATCCCCCCGCACTCAGAGCCCCCCCAGAACTCAGAGCCCCCCAGAATCCCCCAGAACTGAGCCTCCCTGTGACGGAATGGGACGGTTCTTAATGTTCCCTCTGAATACTGTGTGTGCCTCAGTTTCCCCTGTGCATTTCTTAAGTCTCTAGGTGGGGGGATATGGGGGTGATTGTTGCAGAGCTGGAGAGGGCCAGTGTGATGGGAGAATGGCTGACACCCTGTCTCCTGGCAACTGCTGGCCTGGGCCCCTTCCCCTGCAAAGGTGCGAGCGGAAGGTGTTAAAGAACAAAGGGGTCAGGTGACCTCCTGGCCCGGGAAGGAGACAAAGGCCGAGGAGGGGCTGGACAGTTCAGTTTGCAGACCGCTGGGGACATGGGGGGAGGCGCAGACAGAGTCTGGCCTCCCTGCCCCCCCGTTTGGAGCTGTGGGGTGAAACGCAGGGAGCCCCAAGGCTGGGGTCTAAGCTCCCTGCCCCCCAGAAGGGCCCGACTGAGGGGTCCTGGTTGTACTGACAAGCTCTGTTTGGACTGTGTTCCTGGCATCTCTAATAAACCTTCTGTGCTACTGGCTGGCTGAGAGTCACGGTGAATCGCAGGAAGAGGGGTGCAGGAATCTGATTCCCCCACACTCCGTGACAGCCCCTACCAGGATCCCCCCAGAACTCAGAGTCCCCCCACCAGGGCCCCCCAGCACTATAGCTCCCCAGGACCCCCCAGGGCTCAGAGCCTCCCCCCAGGGCCCCTCAGAACTGAGCCCCCCCCCCCACTGGGGCTGGGGCCCCTGTGACATTATTGACATAATCTGGGACCGTATAGATCATTGTTGCAACCAAGGTCCTGTAGTGGCACCAAATCTTATATAAAGGGGGTCAAATGAGGTGTCTCAGACCAGGTTATGGTCTGCTGGTTATTACTATGCCGTCTGTACGTGTGTATCGTTTTTGTGGTTGGCGTTATGAATATTGGCTCTGTACTGTCTGTATTTCACACTTGTGCTTCTGGGTGACACCCCAGACAAGATAGTGTCAGCTCAGCCTAGCCGCTGGATGGCCCATTGAGGACCATCAGCTACACAACTGAGCCATGGAGAGAAGGCAGACACGCCTTGTGACTCAGCAAGGGATGCAGGGACCTGCCTATGGACAGGACTCTGAGGTTTTTCCATGCCATGTGCTGGATAGAGTGTCCTTGGGACAAAGAAAGCAGAGACCACATGGCAAGAGACTAGAAAAGGCTGAGGCCTCATCTCCATCTTGTCTTCAATCCTGCTTCATACCTCTGGAGGGACTTTGCTACAAACGGAAGCTCTGAACAAAGGACTGAATGACCCATTGTCACGGAGTGTGGGGGAGTCCGGCCCTGCACCCCTCTTCCCCGGATTCACTGGGAGTCTCAGCCAGCCAGTAGAACAGAAGGTTTATTAGAGATGCCAGGAACACCGTCCAAACAGAGCTTGTCAGTACATCCAGGACCCCTCAGTCAGGTCCTTCCGGGGGGCAGGGAGCTTAGACCCCAGCTCGGGGCTCCCTGCATTTCACCCCACAGCTCCAAACGGGGCAGGGAGGCCAGACCCTGTCTGCCCCTCTCCCCTCCTCTCCGGCCAGCTCCAAACTGAAACTGTCCAGCCCCTCCTCTCTCCTTTGTCTCCTTCCCGGGCCAGGAGGTCACCTGATCCCTTTGTTTCAACACCTTCAACTCTCACCTTTGCAGGGGAGGGGCCGGGGCCATCCGTTGCTAGGAGACAGAGTGTCGGCCATTCTCTGTGTCCAGGCCCCTCTGTAGCAATCATGCACCCTTGTCCCACCACCTAGATACTCAAGCACTGCATAGGGGAAACCGAGGCACCCACACAGTACTCAGGGAAAACATTACCAACAGTCCTAGTTCGTCACACCCATCCCAGCTGGGGATGTTCCAGAGACTTGATTTGAACCTGCAGTTTATTTCATCCCTGAACCAAGAACTTTGCTATTGCTGTATGTCATTGATTCCATTTAATCAATTCTAGCTCTCACCTAGACCTTTTCCCTTTATGAATAAACCTTTAGATTTTAGATTCTAAAGGATTGGCAACAGCGTGATTTGTGGGTAAGATCTGATTTGTATATTGACCTGGGTCTGGGGCTTGGTCCTTTGGGATCGGGAGAACCTTTTTCTTTTACTGGGGCATTGGTTTTCATAACCATTCGTCCCCATAACGAGTGGCACTGGTGGTGAGACTGGGAAACTGGAGTGTCTGAGGGAATTGCTTGTGTGACTTGTGGTTGGCCAGTGGGGTGAGACCGAAGTCTTCTCTTGTCTTGCTGGTTTGGTACCTTTGAGGTGGAAGAACCCCAGCCTGGGGCTGTGTCTGCCCTGCTCTGAGCAATGTGTCCTGAACTGACGCTCTCAGTTGGGTCCCCCAGAACCAGCCTCGTTACAGCCCCCCAGGATTCAGAGACCCGCTCACCTGGAGCTCTTCATCCTGGTAGTTGTACACCACGGCCCGCAGCTCCACCTGCTCGTTCCGTACCACGGAGAAGGGCAGCCGCAGATCGACGAAGAACGGGACCTTCACCGTCACCTCATAAGGCTCGGAGATGCAGAGCCCTGTGGGACAGGGGTGGGCAGCTGGCCGTATCCCCTGGGACAGTGGGGCCATTGCTGCGCCCCTCACTCCCGACCTGCAGCCCCTGCTAGCCCAGCCCTGCCCCCCCAGCTCTGCCGGTGCCCCTCACTACCGACCTGCAGCCCCTGCTAGCCCAGCCCTGCCCCCCCAGCTCTGCCGGTGCCCCTCACTACCGACCTGCAGCCCCTGCTAGCCCAGCCCTGCCCCCCCAGCTCTGCCGGTGCCCCTCACTCCTGACCCGCAGACCCTGCTAGCCCAGCCCTGCCCCCGCCCCCCCCGCTCTGCCGGTGCCCCTCACTCCCGACCTGCAGCCCCTGCTAGCCCAGCCCTGGCCCCCCCAGCTCTGCCGATGCCCCTCACTCCCGACCCACAGCCCCCTGCTAGCCCAGCCCTGCCCCCCGCCGCTCTGCCGGTGCCCCTCACTCCCGACCTGCAGCCCCTGCTAGCCCAGCCCTAGGCCTCCCCAGCTCTGCCGATGCCCCTCACTCCCGACCCGCAGCCCCTGCTAGCCCAGCCCTGGGCCCCCCACCCCCAGCTCTGCCGGTGCCCCTCACTCCCGCCGTCAAGGCCCAGAAGCTGGGTTACCTTTGTCTTTCCTCAGGCTGACGGCCAGGATGTGCCAGGTGGTGATGGAGTCGGGGAGGTATTTGTCGATCAGGCGTCTGGCGAGGCTGCGGGGAGGGAGGCGAGTTCGAATCAGGCTCATTCCCTGAACACGGGGACTGGCGCCAGCAGCAGGATCCTGGCCAGGGGCTTCGGACCAGGCCCCGGGGCAGCCTCTGGGCTGGAGCTGACACGACACAGGGGGCCACAGGGGCAGCTGGGAACCCAGAAATCCCCACCCAGGGGCCCATCAGGCCGGTCTCCCATCTGCGACCGGGGCCAGCCCCCGCCACGGCAGGGGAAGCTGCACAACGTTGTGCGGGACACCCCACGTTCTCCCTGCTCCGTGGTGCTTGCCGGGTTATGCCCCCCCCCGTGCCCCAGGCCCAGCCCCCCTCACCCCGGCTGTTGAGGGGCTGCCTCGGTCAGGACGAACTTCTCCCACAGCCAGCTCTCCGGGAAGTGACTTCTCACCACGGCGCTGCCGCCGCAGTCCTCACCCTCGCAGTCCTCGTCCTCGCTGGCTGCAGGGGCATTGGGGGGACGTTCAGCGCGGGCTGGAGGGCAGGGACCCCCCTGAGCCCCCCACGGGCCGGGCCCCTCCCCCACAGGCCGGCCCGAGCAGCCGCCCCCACCCCCAGCATTGCCAACTATCTAATTGCACAAAACCATTGTACCGCCCTGCCCCGCCCCTTCCCCAAGGCCCCGCCCCCTCCTCCATCTCTCACAGTCCCCCACCCTCACTCATGTTCACTGGGCTGGGGCAGGGGGTTTGGGGTTCGGGATCTGGGGGCTCAGGGCTGGGGCAGGGGGTTTGGGGTTTGGGGTTCGGGATCTGGGGGCTCAGGGCTGGGGCAGGGGGTTTGGGGGCTCAGGGCTGGGGCAGGGGTTTGGGGTTCAGGCTCTGGGGGCTCAGGGTTGGGGCAGGGGTTTGGGGTTTGGGCTCTGGCCAGGTGGGGGTTACCTCAGGCGGCTCCCGGTTGGGGGTGCAGGGGGGCTGAGGGAGGCTCCCTGCGGCCCTGGCTCCGTGGTGCGGCCGGCATGTCCGGCCGTGCCGTAGGCAGAGGTGCGGCCAGGCGGCTCCTGCGCCCACAGCTCCCATTGGCTGCGGTCTCCGGCCAATGGGAGCTGCGGAGCCGGCGCTGGGGGCGGGGGCAGCGCGCGGAGGTTCCCTGATCGCCCCAGCGCCTGGAGCCGGACGTGCCGGCAGCTTCCGGGAGCCACGCGGAGCCGGGGCAGGCGGGGAGCCGGCCTCAGCCCCACGGCCCCCCCCGACCGGACTGGTCACGTCCCGGTCAGCTGGTGAAAACCGGACCCCTGGCAACCCTGGCACCCCCCCGGCTGGGCCCCTTCCGCCAACACCCACCCTCCACAGGCCAGCGCCCCCCCAGCAGCAGGCCCCCCCGCCCCCAGCAGCTGCCCCACGTCAGACCAAGGTCTAGGCAGGCCGGGCTGGTGCTGCCCCAGCCCCGATGGGCATCTCCCCTCCTGGCTGGGCTCTCTCTGCCCCCCTCAGCTGGGCTCTCTCTGCCCACCCCCCCGTCTCGGCTCTCTCTGCCCCCCCCCCCCCCAGGCTCTCTCCCCCACCCCCCACGGTTACTTTTCCCCAGCAGCAGGGTGGTGCGCTCCTCGCGGGTCAGTGCCCGGGCGTAGCGGCAGCAGTCCAGGAAGGCGGCGACGCAGGGGGGGCCCCGGTGCACCCGGCTTGTCCTCTGCTCGCACGAGTGCCCCATGGGGTTCTCCTGGATCCCGGCCTCGCAGCACCGTCTCTCCAGGGCCGTCCGGTACTGGTCCACTGGGGCAAGCAGCACAGGCAGGGGATGGAACCCAGGCGTCCGGGCCCGGGGCAGAGAGACACAGACACGGTGCCCCTCACCGTGGCGTCCGGGCCCGGGGGAGGGGAGGGGAGCCCGGGGCTGGCACAGGCAGGGGACGAGGGCCTGGGCCGTGGCTGAGCCGGGGTGGCCGGGTGCCCGCGAGCTGTGGAGGGCAGGGGTGAGCGGGGCATAAGGACCAGGCCACGCTGGGTGGGGCAGAGCCGGGGGCTGGCCTGAGGCGGGTGATGGGCTCAGCGCATCTCGGGCGGCCCGACTCGGGGCCCGATGTGGGGCGGCCGTGTGTGTCGCGGCGGCTCCATGGGGCAGGGCGCTCGGGGGGGAGCATGCGTGGGGCATGGAGAGCCTGGCATGAGGGAGCGGGGGACCCCCCCCCCCCGAAACCCTCCTCCTGACCTTTGTGCTGCTTCTTCTGCAGCGTCTGCAGGGAGCGTCGCCGGCGCCTGGCAGCCGGCCGGGGGCAGCGCAGATCTGCAAGGCCAGGGGAGCGGTGAGGGACGGCGGGGGCCTCCACCGCCTCCAGAGACCCCCCTCCCCCCACCTCTACAGACCCCCCCTTCCCCCACCTCCAGAGACCAGGCCTGGCGGCAATGCCGAATGGGAAAGGGGATTGAAACCAGTCCAGTTACAGGCCGTGTGGACGCTCCAGTCTTGTTAGAACCAGGCTGCTGGGACCAGGGTGAAGGTAAATTGAAATCGGAGCATCGCCCTGGGGGGCTGTACCCCCCCCCCCGCCCCCCGCGTGTGGACGAGGCTTCAGGCCAGGAAAGGGACGTCCTCAGGCCTGGCTGCTGCCTAGCGGGAAAAGGCCCCGTTCCCTGCCCCCCGAGCCAGCCACCGCCCCGATCTGTCCTGTCCCCATGTCCATTCTGTGTGGAACGTGCCGCCGGGGCCGGGATCTCTGCCCCCCGCTGGGAGGCCCCGTCCGTCCGTCCGTCCGTCCGTTACCTGTCCGCGCGGTGGTGGAGATCCCCAGGCTGGTGGCCACGTCCAGCCCCGCATCTGTGAACACCCCCACGTGGTTCCGCCCACTGCCCGCCGTGCAGGCGGTGTCGTGCCCCTCCACCGCGTCCCAGACCTGCCGGGGGCGGGAGGGGCAGGGAACGACACAGGAGCTTACTTTGGCTCTCAGAGAGACAGGTGACCCCTGCCACAACCCAGGAGTCCTGGCTCCCAGCCCCCTGCTCTAACCACTAGACCCCTCTCCCCTCCCAGAGCCGGGGAGAGAACCCAGGAGTCCTGGCTCCCAGCCCCCCCTGCTCTAACCACTAGACCCCACTCCCCTCCCAGAGCCAGGCGAGAACCTAGGAGTCCTGGCTCCCAGCCCCCTGCTCTAAGCACTAGCCCCCAATCCCCTCCCAGAGCCGGGGAGAGAACCCAGGAGTCCTGGCTCCCTGTGTGCCATGCTGCTTGTGATGTTATTGATATGAACTGGGACCATATAGAATAGATCATTGTTGCAACCAAGGTCCTGTAGTGGCACCAAATCTTGTATACAGGGGGTGAAATGGGGTGTCTCAGACCAGGTTATGCTTGGCTGGTTCTGATGATGCTGTCTGGGATTCATGTATCATTTTGTATTTAAAGTTATAAGTATTGGCTCTAGACGGTCTGTATTTCACACTTGTGCTTCTGGGGAAGTCCCCAGACAAGTTGGTGTCAGCTCAGCCTAGCCGCTGGATGGCCCATTGAGGACCATCAGCTACATAACTGAGCCATGGAGAGAAGGCAGACACGCCTTGTGACTCAGCAAGGGATGCAGGGACCTGCCTATGGACAGGACTCTGAGGTTATCCCCATAACGAGTGGCACTGGTGGTGGGACTGGGAAGCCGGAGTGTCAGGGGATTGCTTGTGGGTGACGTGTGGTTGGCCAGTGGGGTGAGACCAAGTCCTCTCCGTCTGGCTGGTTTGGTGCCGGAGAGGTGGAAAAGCCCCAGCCTGGGGCTGTCACTGCCCTGCTTGAAGCAATTTGTCCTGAACTGGCTCTCTCGGTTGGGTCCCCCAGAACCAGCCTCGTTACACCCCCCGAACCCCGCCCCACCGCCCCACACATGGTCAGCGCCTTCTCTCACCTTCTTCTGCGTCAGTTTGTTTTTCTTGCTGAGCGCGAACAGGGCCTTGTCCATGGCCACCAGCCCCACCGTGGCCTGGGGGTCCCCGGTCACCTCCAGCTTGAGCTCCCGCTGGGGCTGGAACACCTTCCGCTCGTCGTCCTTCCTCTGGGGGCCGACCCGCAGCTGGGCGGGACGAGGAGACGGGGTGAGATGAGCCCCCGGGCTGGGCGCTGCCCCGAGGCGGAGGGAGCCGGGAGCGGAACCCAGGGGCCGAGCGGGGACAGGCCGGTCAGCCAGCCCCCCCCCCCCCCCCCCCGCCCGCCCCGCGCCCCCGGGACTCACGGTGCCCATGCAGCCGTCCGCCACGTCCACCCACACGGCGTCGGCCACCAGCTCCATGCTGCCCGGCAGGTAGTAATAGGCCACGATGCGGAAGGAGGGCAGCAGCTGCGTCTCCACGTCCAGCGTCCAGTCCGTCACCACGGAGCCCTGGTTGCGGGGCTGGGTCCGGGCCCGGACAATCCGGCCCTTGCTCAGCAGCTGGGGGCGGGGGAGCCCGGTGAGGCGCCAGGAGCCCCGGGGAGCAGGGCCTGGCGCAGGGAGCCGCTGGCACTCGGCACACGCCGGCCAGGGCGCTGGGGCTGCAGAGCCCAGGGCCGGGCACCGCCCCGGAGCCGCTAAGGTGGGCGCCCGCGCCCAGCACATGGGAGCAGCCCCAGCACTGCAGGCTGCCCGGTGACGCCACGCCAGGGCAGTGTGAGCGTGACTGCGCTGGGGGGGTATGGGGCAAGACGGACCTATGGGGGGGAGAGATGGATCCGGGGGGGAGAGACATACCCCGGGGGGGCATGTTGGGACAGACAGATCTGGGGCAGCGGGGCATGTGGGGCAGACAGACCCAGGGAGTGGAGAGATGGACCTATGGGAGGGGCATGTGGGGCAGACAGACCCGGAGGGGGGTCGTTTAGGGACAGACAGAGACAGATCGGGGGGGGCTTGTAGGGACAGATGGACCCATGGGGGGCATGTGGGGCAGACAGACCCGGTGCGGGGGGGTCATGTGGGGCAGACAGACCCGGGGAGGGGAGAGACGGACCCATGGGAGGGGCATGTGGGGCAGATGGACCCATGGGGGGGGCATGTGGGGCAGACAGACCCGGCGGGCCGAATGCCAGCCCAGGGCTGGCTCCCCAGACGATGGCTGCGGTTCCCAGCTCCCGGGGCCTGTCCAGTCCCACCAGCCCCACGGGTGCCGGGCCCCGGACGCTGCTGCCGAAGCCGGGGGGTGCCCAGCGCAGGCCGGGCGGGGGGCTGGCCGCGTCCCCGGCAGCGGATCCCAGGCTGGCCGCCGGCCAGGCGCTCACCAGGATGGTGAACTGCTGGGCCTCGGAGCTCTGGTGCCCCGTGTAGAGCGTGACGCGCAGCGGGGTCCCCACTCGAGCCACTTCCGTCTCCACCCCGATGTGCAGCAGGTGGCCAGAGCCGCTTGTCGTCTCGTAGGCCAGGATGGTTTTCCGGGCGTTGGCCTGCTGGGCTGGCGGAGCCAGAGGGCCGCAGGTCGCCACCTGCAATGGGGAACGGAGCCCTGGGCATCCCGCACAGACGCCCCCACCCTGGGACCCGGCCCCTCTGCCACGGCCACACCGCACAAGAGGGGGAGTTGGAGGTGAGGATTCATCAGGGTGAATTGGAAAAGCTCAGGGGAGGGGAGCCCAGGGCTGGAATAGCAGGGGGCTGCAGGTCGGGAGTGAGGAGCACCAGCAGGGCTGGGGGCAGGGGAGCCCAGGGCTGGAATAGCAGGGGGCTGCAGGTCGGGAGTGAGAGGCAGAGCTGGGGGGTGGGGGGTGGGGCAAGGGCTGGGCTAGCAGGGGGTTGCAGGTTGGGAGTGAGGGGCACTGGTAGAGCTGGGGGGCCCAGGGCTGGGCTACTGGGGGGCTGCGGGTCGGGAGTGAGGGGCACCGGCAGGGCTGGGCTAGCGGAGGGCTGTGGGTTGGGAGTGAGGGGCACCGGCAGAGCTCAGGGGCAGGAGGGGGGGCCCAGGCCTGGGCTAGCAGGGGGCTGCAGGTCGGGAATGAGGGGCACCGGCAGCGCTGGGGGGCAGGAGGGGGGGCCCAGGCCTGGGCTAGCAGGGGGCTGCAGGTCAGGAATGAGGGGCACCGGCAGCGCTCTGCACTTGCTCCCAGACACCCCAGGGCGGCGGGTACCTGGACCTCCAGGCTTGTACTGCTGGACTGGGTGTTGAGGACCATGGAGGCCAGGCCATCCTTGGTTGTGCGTTTCTGGTCCCTGCTACAAACGGGGACGTCGTCGGCCGGCGACCCGTCCGGGTTGGTGACGTAAACCTGGTGCCAGGGAGCAGAGCGGCCGGCGGTGATGAGGGGCAGTGCAGGGGGGAGATTTCTCTTTCCCCGGCTCTAAAGAGTCACGTGGCGGCTGCTTGGGCCACAGCCTCTCCCCCGCCCACCCCGTCGAGGTGCTGCCCTGCCCCAAGAGGAGTCGTGTGGGGCCCGGGGGCTTTGCCAGGCTGGGGCAGAGCACAGACCTGGCCGTCCTGCCCCGCGCTTTGATCCCTGCCCTGGACGGTCCCACTCCGCGAGCCAGACTTGACTCGTGTGTCCCACAGATGGGTCACCTGCCCCTCGGCGTGGATGAGCTTCCCGCTCCCTTTCACCATTAACCTGTGGAACTCACTGCCACGAGATGGCTCTGAGGCAAAGAGCTGGGCAGGGCTGAGAAAAGGGACCAGCCGTTTCTGTGGCTAATCCCTAGTTAGAGCAGCGAGGGGCAGAACGGGCCCAAGAGGCCTGGCTGGGCCAGAGACCCCCTCCCTCAAACTGCCAGGGGTCAGCAGGGGGGTTCCCCTGGGCCGAGAATCCCACCGCTGCCTCCTGCAGGGCTCCGAGCGCCCTGCTCCACAGCAGTGGTGCTGTCGGAGCCGGGATACCGGGCTAGATGGGCCCTGGGCCGGGCTGACAAGGGCTGTGTTCCCAGCCCTCCCCGCTGCCGGTGATTCCGCAGGGGTGGGGGGATGTGACGCTGGCGCGTCCCTCACCCTGAAGTTAAAGGGCATCCCCGGCTTGAAGAACCCCGGTGTCCTGACGAACCGGATGCTGTAGGGGGTGCTGACGATCTTCACCTCCGAGTTCTCGGCCTGCATCATGTCACCGCCTGGGGGAGGACACGGCGTGTCGGGAAAGGGGGAGCCGCTGGGGCGGGGTCATTCAGGCCGGTCGAGAGGCTTGGTGGGGGGAGAAGGGGCACCCAGGGCCTGGGGGGGCGTGGTAGGCTCTGTCGGCCATGCTCTGCCCCAGGCTGGAGGGTGCTGGTGTCTGGCGCCCCTGGGACAGGCCAGGTGCCCGCGAGCCCCCAGTCCTGGTGACGCTGGGCCGGGGAGGGGGCCTGAGCCGGTGGCCACCCATGCACTGTGCTCGAGGGGTGGGGGTTGAGGGGCAACCTGGCCTAGCAGGGTCCCGAGCTGACACCCACGGGCCTCTGTCCCTCCCGCCACGCACGCTGCCCTCTCTCCTGGAAGGAGCCGGCTCCAGGCCCTGCCACGAGCTCCCCGCAGCGCCCGGGCACGGACGGGGCGGATCCCGCGCGGCCCCTCGCTCACCGGAGGAGAAGACGGTGACGTTAACGAAGATGAAGGCGTCGAGCAGCTCCTCTGGCTTGGCAAAGCTTCCCCTGAGTGCCGGCCCCGTCAGCGTCGCGTGGCCTTCGCCATCGTTTATCTGCAGGGAGAGCTACTGTCTGGGCGGCGTCCGGCGCGACGGGGCCCTGATCTCGGCCGGGGTCCGGGCAGCGCCCGGCCCGACGGGGCCCTGATCTCGGCCGGGGTCCGGGCGGCGCCCGGCGCGACGGGGCCCTGATCTCGGCCAGGGGCTGGTCAGCGCCCGGCGCGACGGGGCCCTGATCTTGGCCGGGGTTTGGGCAGCGCCCGGCCCGACGGGGCCCTGATCTCGGCCAGGGGCTGGTCAGCGCCCGGCGCGACGGGGCCCTGATCTCGGCCGGGGTTTGGGCGGCGCCCGGCGCGACGGGGCCCTGATCTCGGCCGGGGTTTGGGCAGCGCCCGGCGCGACGGGGCCCTGATCTCGGCTGGGGTCTGGGCGGCGCCCGGCCCGACGGGGCCCTGATCTCGGCTGGGGTCTGGGCGGCGCCCGGCGCGACGGGGCCCTGATCTCGGCCGGGGTTTGGGCGGCGCCCGGCGCGACGGGGCCCTGATCTCGGCTGGGGTCTGGGCGGCGCCCGGCCCGACGGGGCCCTGATCTTGGCTGGGGTCTGGGCGGCGCCCGGCGCGACGGGGCCCTGATCTCGGTTGGGGTCTGGGCGGCGCCCGGCACGACCCGACGGGGCCCTGATCTCGGCCGGGGTCCGGGCGGCGCCCGGCCCGACGGGGCCCTGATCTCGGCTGGGGTCCGGGCGGCGCCCGGCGCGACGGGGCCCTGATCTCGGTCGGGGTCTGGGCGGCGCCCGGCACGACCCGACGGGGCCCTGATCTCGGCCGGGGTCCGGGCGGCGCCCGGCGCGACGGGGCCCTGATCTCGGCCAGGGGCTGGTCAGCGCCCGGCGCGACGGGGCCCTGATCTTGGCCGGGGTTTGGGCAGCGCCCGGCCCGACGGGGCCCTGATCTCGGCCAGGGGCTGGTCAGCGCCCGGCGCGACGGGGCCCTGATCTCGGCCGGGGTTTGGGCGGCGCCCGGCGCGACGGGGCCCTGATCTCGGCCGGGGTTTGGGCGGCGCCCGGCGCGACGGGGCCCTGATCTCGGCTGGGGTCTGGGCGGCGCCCGGCCCGACGGGGCCCTGATCTCGGCTGGGGTCTGGGCGGCGCCCGGCGCGACGGGGCCCTGATCTTGGCTGGGGTCTGGGCGGTGCCCGGCGCGACGGGGCCCGGATCTCAGGCAGGGCCTGTAGGTGCTGCCATAATCTGTGTAATAACAACTGTGTGGAAGTGGGAATGTTCTTAATGTTTCCTCTGAATACTGTGTGTGTGCCTCAGTTTCCCCTGTCCAGTTCTTAAGTCTCTGGGTGGTGGGATAAAGGTGTGGGAGTGCAGAGCCCCAGAGGGCCGGTGTGATGACAGAGACTGGCCGACACCCTGTCTCCTGCTGGCCTGGCCCCCCCCCTGCAAGGTGCCGGCTGAAGGTGTTGGAACAAAGGGATCAGGTGACTCCTGGCCGGGGAAGGAGACAAAGGCAGAGGAGGGGCTGGGGGTGGGGGGTGGCTGGGAGAGGGGCTGGAGAGTCTCAGTTTGGGGCTGGCTGGGGATGTGGGGGGAGGCGCAGAGACAGTCTGGCCTCCCTGCCCCCCAAGAGGGACCCGACTGAGGGGTCCTGGTCTCTGCACCTACAAGCTCTGGTTTAGACCCTGTTCCTGTCGGCTAATAAAGTCCTTTGTTACTGGCTGCCTGAGAGTCCTGGTGAATCGCAGGGAGTGGAGTGCAAGACCCCGACTCCCCCACACTCCGTGACAACAAGCAGGGCCGGCTCCAGGCACCAGCCTACCAAGCACGTGCTTGGGGCGGCACCTGGAGGGGGGCGGCGCTCAAGGTTTTTAGTTTTTTTTGTAAATTAAAAAAAAAAAAAAATCTTCCTCTGGCGCCCCCGCCGGGGCAGCGGGGCGGCAGGCGTTCCACGCTCCCCACTGGTAGGGGGAGCAGGGCGGCGGGCATGCCACCCTCCCCGCTGCCCCCCCCCCCCCCCCCAGCATTTTGGCGGGGCGGCGTTGTTGGGGGGGGGTGTTTTGGCCGGCATTGGGGGGGGGGGGGCAGCGCTTGTGGGTGTTTTTTTTTTTGTTTGGGGCGGCCAAAAAGCTAGGGCCGGCCCTGACAACAAGTCACCTCAACTCTCTGCAGGGAGCTCTGGAGGGTGATTTTCTGAGTCTCTGTCTTGACCCCGAACATCGCCAGGGCGTAGCCATCCACGGGCTCATTGAACACGAACCTGAGTCACCAGGGAAGCAGATGGGAGCGTTATCTCGCGGGGACACCCCTTGGCTTCCCCCTCCAGGTGCTGGGAGCTGCCGGGTCCCCCCCAGAGGTGGCTGCTTGGCAGTGCTGACAGGGCCCATTTCTGCTCCCTGGCGGCCCCGGTGTAAGCGGCAGCAGAAGCTGGTACCCCGGAGCCGGCGCCCTGCCCCATGGCCCGTGCTGCCCGCCCCCCAGGGGTCCCCGCGGGCCGCCCCAGGCAGGGCTGACGGGCCCCGGAGCCGGCGCCCCAGGGGTCCCCGCGGGCTGCCCCAGGCAGGGCTGACGGGCCCCGGAGCCGGCGCCCCAGGGGTCCCCGCGGGCCGCCCCAGGCAGGGCTGACGGGCCCCGGAGCCGGCGCCCCAGGGGTCCCCGCGGGCCGCCCCAGGCAGGGCTGACGGGCCCCGGCTCACCTGGCTTTGATGGTTACGGTCAGGGTCTCGTCGCTGAGGTAGAAGAACTTCCTGGAGGGTGTGAGCAGCACGTCGAAGCTGGGCAGCTCTGGGGGGACAGGGGGGCCGGGGCTCAGACAGGGGCTGTGGGGGAGGGAGCTGGTTGGCTTCCCCATGGGGCGGGGGGGAGGGGGGGAGCGGCTCAGCCAGACGCCCCCTGGCCCCGCACTTGGGCCTGCACTCACCGTACTCCTTCACCTCGAACTCGGTGCTGTGCGGCTGCCGGGGGCTGCCCTGGAACCGCGTCACGATCCGCCAGGAGCCCAGGCTGGAGGGGAACAAAACCCAGCGTGGGGGTCACCGGGCAGCCGCCCTGCGCCTGCACCCGCTGCCCGGGGGGGGACTCCTGCCCCGTCCACGCCCATGCTCAGTCAGCCCCCCCGCTGCCCGGGTGTCCATGGGGCTGTGCCCCCCAGGTGCCCATGGGGCTGTGCCCCCCACTGCCTGGTTTCCCATGGGTCTGTGCCCCCCACTGCCTGGGTGCCCATGGAGCTGTGCCCCCACACTGCCTAGTTGTCCATGGGGCTGTGCCCCCCCACCCACTGCCTGGGTGCCCATGGGGCTGTGCCCCCCAGGTATCCATGGGGCTGTGCCCCCAGGGTGGCCATAAGGCTGTGCCCCCCCCACTGCCTGGGTACCCATGGGGCTGTGCCCCCCAGGGTCCATGGGGCCCATGGCTTTGGTGCCCACCTGACGTGCTCAGGGATGTGGAAGGTGCCGACGTAGAGACCCTTGTCCAGTTTCCGGGTGGTGCTGGTGACTGTGATGCCCTCGGGACTCTGGGGCGGGAGGGGGAGTTCAGGTCAGTGAGGCGCACGCAGGGTCTCCCCAGGGTGCCATTGGGGGGCCCTGCTCAGCCTGAGGCCTGCCAGACTCGCTACCCCCAGTGCCAGTGTGACGGAGTAGAGAGTGAGGTGGATTCAACCTGGGAGGTTTGTGGGGGAGGTTCCCTGGGACCTGCGGCATTGCATTAGGAAAGGGAGACTTTACCTGGGGCTGTAACATGAGCCAGGACGGGGGTTGGGAGGTGACACCTTTGGCTGGGAGAACGGACAAAAGGCGAGAGGAGGGGCCCCGGGGGGAGGGGAAGAGCCTCCTGGAGTTTTTGTCTGTGTGTTTTCAGTTTGGAGCTGGCTTGGGAAGAGGAGGGGAGGGGGGCAGACAGGGTCTGGCCTCCCTGCCCCATTTGGAGCTGTGGGGCAAAATGCAGGGAGCCCCCAGGCTGGGGTCTAAGCTCCCTGCCCCCCGGAAGGGCCCGACTGAGGGGTCCTGGATGTACTGACAAGCTCCGGTTGGACTGTGTTCCTGGCATCTCTAATAAACCTTCTGTTCTACTGGCTGGCTGAGACTCCCAGTGAATCCAGGGAAGAGGGGTGCAGGGCCGGACTCCCCTATACACCGTGACAGCCAGGCCGAGCCCCGGGCCGGGGAGCAAGCGAGGGCTCCAGGCTCTGGAGAGCCCGTTCAGAGGGTGGCTGGGCCATGCCAGGAGGGGCCGGGAGCCCAGCGCTCTGCGCCCCCAGGAGACCAGGGAAACCAGCCCCGGGGACCCCGGCCAAGAGCCCGCTGGCCGGGGCTGGACAAGGCAGCCGGGTGAGGAGCCCCCCTTGCCCGAGGAGGGTCATTGGGGCAGTTAGGCCTGAGCCATTTGAAAGCCCCTTTGCCCCTTGTTTGTCTGTGACCCTCCCCGCCGGCTGCTCCCTGCTGAGCGAACCCCCCACCCCGTTTGGCCCCGCCCACCGGGTAACAATCTCCGGGGTTGGGGGGCAGTGCCCCGGGGGGTGGCAATGTTATCGGGGCTCCCACAGGCCGGTCTCTGCAGGGAACTTTATGCACCATGACGTACTCTCCCCAGGCCTCCAGCAAGGGGCTGGGTGGATGGTGGGTGAGGGGGATACTGGACACTAGGGGTCTGGGATTGTGACGGAGTAGGGAGCGAGATGGATTTGACCTGGGACGTCACAGGGATGTTACTGTGCTCCGGCTGCACCATTCTGGTGGCAGAAGTGGGATCATTAGCCCCACCCCTTCTGATGCGTTAGCCCCACCCCCTTCTGGGATTGGCTGTAGTACCTGGATGACAATGATGCAGTTAGCCTCCAGTGGGTCCATCCGGTGGTTGACAGCGAAGACCCTGTAGTTCACTGGAGTGTTGGAGAGACGGGAGACATTGGGCTGGTTGGATATCTAACCCGAGTGCTGACACCAGTGGCCGCGCCCCCCGCCTGCAGGCAGGAGCTGTGACGTTGTGAGTGTTGTATAATATCTCATTGAAAGGGGACAGGGCCAGGAAGAGTTAATTCACTCCCAGACTGACCCGAGCCAGGGCCCAGCTTTAAAGACTGGTTCGGAAGCGATGGAAATGAACCGAGTGGTGAAACGCAGCCGGCATTGCTGGAGCTAGGAGGGGAGCGGTTTGCTCAGGGCTTGGGATGTAGCAAACAAGTCTTGTCTAGTGCTAGGGCTTGGAGTCAAAGCTCAGAAAAGGAGGATTAACACTTAGGAAGACACTGGAGTGAGATCATATGGTTGTGTGTGTGTCTCTTTGGAGGTTGTGGTAACCTGCATCTGAACTGTTAATGGATAAATTACCCTGAGCTAATTGCCAGGATGTTTGGGAGAAGGGAAGTTCAGGGAAACGGCTGCTGGAAATGTATAAAAACCCTGGGACTCGATCCCCCTTCATCCCAGATCTGCTCTGGGGTTCAAGAGGGGGAAACCCTGAGCCATAAGGATTGAGATCCCCAGTCACTGACTGGAGTCAACATGGACATTGGACTACAACCTCTGGGCTATTTCTAAAAGGACTTTTGGCAACTACAAACTCACCATCTCCGCGATGTGTCTGGACCTCAAGAATTGAACTCAAGTCTGTCTGTATATTGATCTTTCAACCAACTCTCTCTCTCTTTTCTTTTTTAATACTTTGTAGTTTAGTTAATAAGAACTGGGTGTAGGCGTGTGTAGCAGGGTGGCTACCCCGCTCCTAAAAGAAAAGGGGTTAAAAGCAGCCCTGGAGGGGGCTGTGGCTGGGGATGGCGGATTGGGGAAGCAGCCGCAGCTGGACCACGCCCCAATCAGGTCACACCTGGCCCTATAAAGGGCTGTGAGCCAGGAGCTCAGGGAGTCTCTCTCTAGCTGAGGAGGGAGCTGGTCCTGGCTGCCTGGGAAGCCGGGGAAGGCCAGAGGAGCTGGGGAGCTTAGGGCCAGCAACTCCCCAGGCTGCAGGGCCTGGTCCAAGGCCCACCGAGGTACTGGGGGCTAGGTAAAAGCAGCAGGTCCAAACTCTCTCTTCCCCCGCCCACCCTTGCCAATGAGTGGCCGTTACAGACTGTGTCTGCCTCAGGGAACAGGGGCCAGATGGTGACTGGCCATAGCCACTGAGGCAAGGTGGGGATAGAGGGTTGGGGGTTCCCCTGGGAGGGGAGACCCAGAGAGACTGTGGGGACACTGCCAGGGGGCAGCACCCCAGATAAAGGGCACTAGGGTGACCAGATGTCCTGATTTTTGCGTCTTTTTCTTATATAGGCTCTTATTTCCTCCCCCCCCACCCCTCCTGTCCTGATTTTTCACACTTGCTGTCTGGTCACCCTAAAGGGCACCGGGGTCTGGGAGGGACACCAGCCTGCAGAGGGTGCCCCGGAAAGAGCTAATTCCCTGGAGAGCCAGCAGGAGGCGCCGCCCCGGCGAGTCGTCCCAGCGTGTAGTTCGGGTGAGATCTAAGCTATCGCTTGACCTGGGTCTGGGGCTCGGCCCTCGGGGATCGGCAGAACCTTTTCTGGTCTAGGATGAACTCAGATTTTCAGAGCTGATCATCGTATGTTTGACGTGTGTCTGGATGGAGGCCGGAGGCCGAGCACTTTGAGGGAACGGCGTCATTTGGATTCCGAGTAGCCAGGGAGGTGCTAGAGAAGCTGTTTTGGGCTGGCTGGTAAATCGAAGGATTGGAATATCCACTGGCGTTTGGGGTCTGTCTGCCCCGGTCTGTCTGCAGTTCAACCTGATTGAGTGACCTCAGCTGGCTCCCACGGGGGGTATTGTCACAGGTGCCCCCCTCCCCACAGCAACATGTCTCACCCTTCTGGCCGGGGGTGTAGATGGGCTTGTCGGTCTGGACGAAGGTGTAGCCGGTGTGCGGGGAAATCAGGATGTATTTCTCCAAGGGGACGTCTCCGAACGTGGCCTGGACCACCACGTACTGCTTCTCGGTGCCCTCGGAGAGGTACCGCTCGGGGACCTGGAGAGCGTGAAGGAGCTGTGCCAGAGCCCTGGGTGCACCCCCCGTCTGCCCCCACATCTCCTGGGAGCGTGCGGCCCCCCAGGCCCAGCCGGCTCCCGGGTCAGGGCGCCCGGTCCGTGCACTGCGAGGGATGGAGCGGTGCTAGCACCCGGGGCCCCGTGTGCACGAGGGCAGCTGGGGACACCCCCCGCCCCGCCCCGCACACCCGCTAAACGGAGACGAAACTCCCAGTAAGGAGCCCTCCTCTCGTCTGAGGCTCTCCAGGGGCTTGGCCAACCACTCACTTCCCTGCCTGCCAAGGGAGTACCAGGGACTGGGTCACCCACCAGTGAAAGGCGGCCACCTCTGGAGAGGACCATGACCCATGTTTAACAGCTGCACAGCCTGGAGAACCCTGCCCCCCGCTGATCTCCCCCCCCCCCCCCCAGCACAGTGCCCCCCCACTGATCCCCCACCCCGCTCCCCACAGCACAGCGCCCCCTCGTGCCAGGCTGGGGCAGTGGGGCCAGCACTGAGTGCCAGGGGAGAGCTCCTGACTGCCCCCCACCCTGCTCCCCGCAGCGCCCCCAGGTTCCCTCGCTGGTCTCCCCCAATGGGCCGGCCCGTGGCGATGGTGTCTGCACAGAGACTGGCCAACACCCTGTCGCCTGCCAACCGGAGAACAAAGGGATCAGGTGACTCCTGGCCCGGGAAGAGACGAAGGTAGGGGAGGGGCTGGAGAGTTTCAGTTTGGGGCTGGGTGGGGAAGTGGAGGGGGCCCAGACGGGGCTCTAGGCTCCCTGCCCCCCAAGATGGACCCGACTGAGGGGTCCTGTTCTCTGCACCTACAAGCTTTGGTTTGGACCATGTTCCTGTCGGCTAATAAACCTCCTGTTTTCCCGACCGGCTGAGAGTCCCGGTGAATCGCAGGAAGTGGGGGTGCAGGGTGTCACGGAGTGTGGGGGAGTCCGGCCCTGCACCCCTCTTCCCCGGATTCACTGGGAGTCTCAGCCAGCCAGTAGAACAGAAGGTTTATTAGAGATGCCAGGAACACAGTCCAACCAGAGCTTGTCAGTACATCCAGGACCCCTCAGCCGGGCCCTTCCGGGGGGCAGGGAGCTTAGACCCCAGCTCGGGGCTCCCTGCATTTCACCCCACAGCTCCAAATGGGGGCAGGGAGGCCAGACCCTGTCTGCCTCTCTCCCCTCTTCTCCGGCCAGCTCCAAACTGCAACTCTCCAGCCCCTCCTCCCCCTTTGTCTCCTTCCCGGGCCAGGGGGTCACCTGATCCCTTTGTTCCAACACCTTCAGCTCTCACCTTTGCAGGGGAGGGGCCGGGCCCTCTGTTGCCAGGAGACAGGGCCATTCTCTGTGTCCAGGCCTCTGCCCACCCCTGCCTTCTAGGGCTTTGTAACAATCATGCACCGTTGTCCCCCCACCTAGATACTCAAGCACCGCATAGGGGAAACCGAGGCACCCACACAGTACTCAGGGAAACCTTAACAACAGTCCTAGTTCGTCACACAGGGCCTCGACTCCCCCACACTCTCTGACATCCCCCTCCCCCGCCTCTCCCGTCACCCACCTGCACCGTGGTCATGGCCAGGTAGCTGTTGTCCCGGCTCAGCGTGACGTGTTTTTCTTGCAGCAGCGTCGCTCTCTTGGGGAAGTCGAAGAGCCGGATCTGCACGTGGACGTCCTGCGAGAGGCTCCCGCCCTGGGCCTGGAGCACCACGTTCTCCTCGTTCCCCACCCGCAGGATGTTGGGGGCCGCCAGGAAGTACCTGCCGGGGGAGGGCACCAGGCTGGCACACGGGAGCCCCGGCTTCTGTGCCCAGCTCTGCCACAGCCACTCGGGGGGGCCTGGGCCGAGCCTCCGTTCCCATAGACAATGGGGATAATGGCCCTGCCTGGCCCGGCTTCCCGGGGGCGCGGATAAACGGAGAGGCACGGCTGCTGGGCGTGTGGGGCTCTGCCCCTGGCCGGACCTCTGTCGCTCCCTGGGAACCCTGCCCGCCCCCGCCGCACTGAAGGGAAACTTGCTCCTCCCCTGGGTCTGTGGTAGCTGGTTCCCCCGCCCCAGCACCCACGAGCCGAGCAGGGTCGCTGGGTAGCTCCGCTGCAGATCCTGAGCCGCCTGCCGGGGGAGACGTGGCCCTGGGGTGGGTTTGGGGGTGTCCAGGTGCTCTGCTGGGGGAGGGGCACTGAACCCTCCCCTTCCCCCCCCCCCCCCAGGTTCTCCCAGGCTGGCTCGGGAGGGAGCGGGACCCCAGAAACCGGCTGGGCCACCGCTCAGACACCCCAGGACCGGCCCTGGCCGAGCCTCCCCGGCTTCTCTGTCCTCCCTGGCCTGCCCCACGTGCCCCGGCCCCCGGCACTCACATGGGCCCAGCCTGGCCCGACCCCGGCCATGGGCCCAGCAGCAGCAGCGCACACAGGAGGCACAGAGCCCTGGTCCCCATGCTGCGAGCCGGGGGGCTGGAGTGGAGGGCAGCGCTGGGCACGGCCTCTTTATCGGGCTGAGTAAACAGGGCTGCCCTGGCCTGGGGGCAGCGAGTTAATGGCCAACCCTGGGGGGCGGACAGGCAGGAAGGCCAGAGGTTTCCCGTAAGTGCTGGGCTGGGGCCAGGCCCACGGTGCCAGGCTGGCTCTGAGATACCTGGGGGCTGCTGCTGAGGGGGGGGGATGGAGCTGGATGAGGGATGCCCCCTGTTGCGGGGATTGGGGGGGGGGGAGCTCTGCCCAGCACATGGCCTCTCTCTGCCCCTGGGCGTCCTCCCTCCAGAAAAAAGTCCCCCCCCCCCCCCCCGTGACGGAGTAGAGAGCGAGATGGATCTGACCTGAGAGGCTGGCTGCATTGGGAAAGGCTGCATCGGGAGTGTGAGACTTTACCTGAGGCTGTAACATGAGGGAGGTGACACCTTTGGTTGGGAGAATGGTAAAAGGCTAGGGGAGGGGCCCCGGGGGAAGGGGAAGAGCCTGCTGGAGGTTTGGCTGGCTCTTGGTCAGTTTTGGAGCTGGGTGGTGAAACGCAGGGAGCCCCAGAGCTGGGGTCTAAGCTCCCTGCCCCCCAGAAGGGCCCAGCTGAGGGGTCCTGGTCATACTTACAAGCTCTGTTTGGACTCTCTCCTGACAACCCTAATAAACCTTCTGTTCTACTGGCTGGCTGAGAGTCACATTGAATCCCGGGAAGAGGGGTGCAGGACCGGACTCCCCCACACTCCGTGACAACTGGTGGCAGCGGTGGGATCTTCTGCACCCCATGAACGGCACTTCCTGCAGTAAGTGACTGGAGGGCAGTACAACGAAGGGGGATTGACGGGGAGCAGGTTGCTGAAGAGGCAGAGAGAAGTGGTTTCGGGGGGCGGAGGAGCTACGCTTAACCCTCAGGGTGTGACCAGTGAGAAGGGCTGGCACACTAGGGGTTCCTCCTGGAAGCCGTGGGGGCCAAGACCGCACAGGCCTGCAAGTGGCCAACAGGAAGATGTATGCTAAGCGCCGTAAGAACGACCTGGTGGAGCTGTGCAGGCAGAGGGGGCTGCGCATTGGGAAGTCCACCAAAGACCAGCTGATTGCGCAGCTGGAGGAGAAGGATCGCTTGGATGACCCGATCCCTGTCCCTGGGGGAAGCCGCCCGACAGATGCAGCATGGGCCCCAGGGCCCGACCTGGCTGGGAGGGGTCAGACTGCTGCCGAGGACATCCCAAGACCCCTCTCGCCTCTGCCCAGGGGAGAGGTTGGGGAAAGCCCAGCAAATACCAAGGGCACCTTGACCCCAGCGGCCAGCAGGGGATCTTCCCGGAGGAGCTCCCCATCCCAGCAGTGGAGGCGGCTGGATTGGGAGAGGGAGATAAAACTGAAAGAGCTCGAGTTGAGGCAGCAAGAGAGGCAGCATGGGACCTCCCAAAGGGGAAATAGGGAGAACCCCCTCCCAAGGGGAACCTCCGACATCAGAACCAACCGACCTGCTCGAGGGGACCAACGGGACATGAGCTGCTATCACTGCGGCCAGAGGGGCCACGTACGGTCCCAGTGCCCCAAGATCAGAGACAGACTGAGCAGACCAAACCCACACCGGGTTAACTGGGTAGGGACCCAGCCAGATGAGGGGCCGACAGCCCAGAAGAGGGGGGCTGGCAGCTTATCAACGGCTCCGGAGGGAGGAAGGCCCCAGACCAGCTCCTCGGGGGGGCTGGATGCTCCGGACTCAGGGTTCTCGGTTTATAGGGTGGGCGCGGGGCTGTCCCTTCGGAGAGAGTGCCTTGTTCCCCTGGAGATAGATGGGAGGAAGGTCACTGGATACTGGGATACGGGCGCGGAGGTGACGCTGGCCCGGCCCGAGGTGGTGGCCCCAGATCGGGTGGTACCCAACACCTACCTGACCCTAACAGGGGTGGGCGGGACCCCGTTCAAGGTACCCGTGGCGAGGGTACACCTGAAATGGGGGGCCAAGGAGGGCCCCAAGGACATAGGGGTGCATCAGCATTTGCCCACTGAGGTACTGATGGGGGGGGACCTAGAAGACTGGCCCAGTGAATCCCGGGATACCCTGGTCGTGACCCGTAG
Organism: Macrochelys suwanniensis; assembly: GCA_033296515.1. NCBI lineage: Eukaryota > Metazoa > Chordata > Testudines > Chelydridae > Macrochelys > Macrochelys suwanniensis. Next base: position 19,797,845 of record CM065793.1, read on the forward strand.
CCAGATCCGGCAAGGGGCGCTACGCCCGGGCCTCGGAGAGGGTGCCTTGCACGGGGCGCAAGACCCTGGCCCAGTGGGGAGGGAGTACCCCAGGACCAGGCGCAGAGAGGCTGCGGCCTCAGACACAGACAGCACGAGAGAACAGGTTCCCATTCCTTCCCCAGCGGCTGAGTTCCAGGCCGAGTTACAGAGAGATCCCTCCTTGCGGAAGCTCAGGGACCTGGCCGACCGCAGGGAGGTACAGACCATGTGGAGAGGTTGCCAGGAGAGGTTCCTGTGGGAGAAGGAGTTCCTGTACCGGGAATGGGCTCCCCCCGGTGAGATGGAGACATGGGGGATCAGGAGGCAGCTGGTGGTCCCCCAGAAGTATCGCCGCAAGCTACTGTACCTGGCCCATGACATCCCTCTCGCAGGGCACCAGGGGATCCTGCGCACCAGGCAGAGGCTGCTACAGAACTTTTACTGGCCTGGGGTCTTTACAACTGTCCATCAGTACTGCCGGTCCTGTGACCCCTGTCAGCGGGTGGGGAAGGCTCGGGACAAGCGGAAAGCGGCTTTGAGGCCTTTGCCCATCATAGAGGAGCCCTTCCAGAAGGTGGCCATGGACATAGTGGGGCCTCTCAGCAAGACAACCCGGTCGGGGAAGAAATACATTCTGGTGGTGGTAGATTTCGCCACCCGCTACCCCGAGGCGGTGCCCTTATCCTCCATTGAAGCAGACACCGTGGCGGATGCGCTGCTGACCATTTTCAGCCGAGTGGGGTTCCCCAAGGAAGTCCTGACAGACCAAGGGTCCAACTTCATGTCGGCCCTGCTCCGGTGCTTGTGGGAGAAATGTGGGGTCCGGCACAGCTGGGCCTCAGCATATCATCCCCAGTCCAATGGGCTGGTGGAGAGGTTCAATGGGACGCTAAAGATGATGCTGAAAACCTTTATGAACCAGCACCCGCAGGACTGGGACAAGTACCTACCGCACCTGCTGTTCGCGTACAGGGAAGTGCCTCAGGAGTCTACTGGATTCTCGCCCTTCGAACTGTTATATGGCAGGAGGGTAAGGGGGCCCCTGGACCTGATGAGAGACGAATGGGAGGGGGAGGCCGCCCCCGAGGGAGAGTCAGTGGTGGAGTATGTCCTGACCTTCCGAGAGAGACTTACTGAGCTCATGGGCCTGGCCAAGGGAAATCTGGCCAGAGCCCAGAGGAAGCAAAAGGTCTGGTATGACCGCACGGCGCGGGCCCGCGCCTACGCCACCGGGGATCAGGTGATGGTTCTCATCCCCGTGAGGAAAAACAAGCTGCAGGCCGCTTGGGAAGGCCCTTTCAAGGTGGTCAAGCAGCTAAATGAGGTAAATTATGTGGTGGAGCTGTCTAACCGGGCACACCACTGCCGGGTGTACCATGTCAATATGATGAAGCCATATTATGACAGGGGGAATGTGGTGCTGGCCGTGTGTGGACATTGGGAGGAGCAGGGAAGTGACCTTCTAGTAGATCTATTCCCTGAGACAGGAGCTGGTTCCTCCCAAGAAACAATCCCTCTCTCCGATCAGCTAACCCCTGCCCAGCAAGCTGAGATCAGAGGGGTGCTGCATCTGTACCGACAGCTGTTTTCCAACCAGCCTGGTCGCACTAATCTGACTGTCCACCGGGTGCAGACAGGATCGCACCAACCTATAAGATGCCCCCCTTCCGAGTCACAGGGAAGACAGCTCGGGACCTGGAAAGAGAGGTCAAGGACATGCTGGCTTTGGGGGTGATCCAGCCGTCGTCCAGCCCTTGGGCTTCGCCGGTGGTGCTGGTCCCCAAAAAGGATGGGTCGATCCGGTTCTGTGTGGACTATCGGAAGCTCAATGCCATCACTGTATCCGATGCCTACCCCATGCCCCGGCCGGATGAGCTCCTAGACAAGCTGGGAGGGGCTCGGTACCTCACCACCATGGATCTTACAAAGGGCTACTGGCAAGTGCCACTGGATGCAGATGCCCGGCTGAAATCTGCCTTCATTACCCCTCTGGGGCTCTACGAGTTCCTGACCCTGCCTTTCGGTCTCAAGGGAGCGCCAGCCACCTTCCAGCGCCTGGTGGATCAGCTACTGAAGGGGATGGAGAGCTTCGCTGTGGCGTATATCGATGATATCTGTGTCTTTAGCCAGACCTGGGAGGACCATGTGTCCCAGGTTAAACAAGTGCTGGACCGACTCCGGGAGGCTGGGCTGACTGTAAAAGCGGAGAAGTGCAAGGTGGGGATGGCTGAAGTGTCCTACCTGGGACACCGGGTGGGGAGCGGCCGCCTAAAGCCAGAACCAGCCAAGGTGGAGGTGATCCGGGACTGGCCTGCTCCCCAAACCAAAAAGCCGGTCCAGGCCTTTATTGGGATGGCGGGGTACTATCGAAGATTTGTGCCCCACTTTAGCGCCATAGCCGCCCCCATCACTGAGCTATGCAAGAAGGGGAAGCCAGACAAGGTGATCTGGACCGAGGAGTGCCAGAGGGCTCTCTGTGCACTGAAGGAGGCTTTGATCAGGGACCCGGTTCTGGCAAACCCAGACTTTGACAAGCCCTTTCTGGTGTTCACCGACGCCTCCGACAGGGGACTGGGGGCGGTGTTAATGCAGGAGGATGAAACGGGGCAGAGACACCCCATCGTGTATTTAAGCAAGAAGCTGCTACCCCGAGAGCAGAATTATGCGGCCATCGAGAAGGAATGTCTGGCCATGGTGTGGGCCCTCAAGAAACTAGAGCCGTATCTATTCGGGCGACACTTCACCGTGTACACCGACCACTCGCCCCTGACCTGGCTACACCAGATGAAAGGGGCCAACGCCAAGCTCCTGAGGTGGAGCCTGCTCCTGCAGGATTACGACATGGACGTGGTCCATGTGAAGGGAAGTGCCAACCTGATAGCGGATGCATTGTCCCGGAGAGGGGGCCCTGAACTTCCCCAGGCCACTGGTCAGAGTGACCCCGCTCAGTTCAGTCTCGAAGGGGGGAGCGATGTGACGGAGTAGAGAGCGAGATGGATCTGACCTGGGAGGCTGGCTGCATTGGGAAAGGCTGCATCGGGAGTGTGAGACTTTACCTGAGGCTGTAACATGAGCCAGGACGGGGGTTGGGAGGTGACACCTTTGGCTGGGAGAATGGTAAAAGGCAAGAGGAGGGGCCCCGGGGGAAGGGGAAGAGCCTGCTGGAGGTTTGGCTGGCTCTTGGTCAGTTTGGAGCTGGGTGGTGAAACGCAGGGAGCCCCAGAGCCGGGGTTTAAGCTCCCTGCCCCCCAGAAGGGCCCAGCTGAGGGGTCCTGGTCATACTTACAAGCTCTGTTTGGACTCTTTCCTGACAACCCTAATAAACCTTCTGTTATACTGGCTGGCTGAGAGTCACATTGAATCCCGGGAAGAGGGGTGCAGGACCGGACTCCCCCACACTCCGTGACACCCCCTGCCTGGGCTGCACCCTCTTAGCTCTGCCCCTCGGGACCTGGCAGCCTCTCCTCACCCACAGGGGCCTGGCAAGCTCCCCACGCCCACCTCCTCCCCCAACTGTGCCCCACCCGGGCAGGGGAAGCCCCGTCCTCCTGGCACATCCTAGCTGAGCGAGCCCCCGGCTCTCCGGGGGAGGCCGGCTGTGTCCCCAGCGCGTGAGGGCAGGTGCTTCCCTCATGCCCCAGCGCCCGGAGTCCTGTGACAGGGGGAACAATCGCTGCCTCCCAGCACAGACCAAGAGGGAGCCAGGGCCGAGCCCTTGTGGCTGCAGAGAGACGCTGAACCCGGGGCCCTGCCAGGTGCCAACGCCGTGGGGCGAAGCAGCACGCCCTGGGGTGGCGGTTGGTAAAAAGCGCTTGGGTTTCCGGGTCCGGCGCCTGGGTTTTGGAAGCCGCGGGGTTGCCGGCTGTCGTCACAGCTGCCTCCTCCCCTGTCCAGTCTGCCCCATAATCACCTGCCCCACCTGCCCGCCAGGGGTCAATGACCCCACCCCTGTGACCGAGGGGAGGAACCCACCGTGGGTAAGAACAGACTTGCTTCCCAGCTGGCTCATGGGGCAGGGTCCGTGGCATGGCGGGGGCAGATGGGGGCTGGAAGGTGCTTTGTCCCCGGGTGTCCCTGCAATGTTCCCAGAGCAACCGCCTGCCAGGTCCTTTGGGTGCTGGAGGGGGGGCAGCACCTTGGTGCCTGGCCATGCCCCGGCTGGCCCCATCACCCCGGGTCACGGCGCCACTGCAGAATTGCGCTCACCTTGCCGGGTTTCGGCTTTATTAGCTAGGCAGCAAAGAGGCTACAAGCAAAGTACCCGTCCATCGCAGGGGGGAGCTGCCACCCTCGCTGCGCGGAGCCGTTTCCAGCCCCAGACCAAGCAGGGTAACGGGCGCTGCTGCATTGACGGGGTTGCACCCCTTTGTGCCAGCCGGGGTTCGGCCCCAAGGCTTCAGCCCCTCATGCCAACAGAGGCTGCGTCCCTGAGATCTGAACTCACCACGCGGCCCCGGGGGAGTCATGATTTTCCTTGTTCGTGGGCCAGGGCCACAGAGGGTGTTGCCCCTGACGGAGCTGGGGTGATTGGCAGCCGCCATGGCTCTGGCCTTTGGTTCCTGTCCTGGCTGGATGAGTCTAATGGAGCCATCAGGATTAACTGAGGTCATTGATTACATGCAAACAGAATAAAGTCCAGAGCAAAGTATATCGATTCGGTGCTTGGCAACAGCCAGTCCCACTGAGCTGGAAAAACAATTCTGGACCAAATTCACTGGGAGAAAGAATTGAAATGGAAAACTTCGGCACTTCTTAAGAACATTTTAGTAGATGCCCAAAAATCCACAGTCAAGAAAGCAGGCCACACTGGTTAAAAAAAACCCAACCTGGCTTAGAGGGGACGTGAAAGTGGCTATTAAAAATCATATATATATATAAATGAAAGTAAGGGGAAATTGAGAGTAATGAATATAAATTAGAAGCTAGGAAGTGTAGGAAATTGATAAAGGAAGCAAAAGGACACAAGGAGAACTCTATGGCCAGCAGAGTTAAGGACAATAAGGAGTATTTAAAGTATATTAAGAACAAAATTAATCTTAACAGTAGTATTGGTCTAATGATTGAGGTGTCATTAGAGGAGGTTTTGGAACAAATTGATAAACGAAACAGTAATAAGTTGCCAGGACCAGATGGTATCACCCAAGAGTTCTGAGGGAACTCCAATGTGAAATTGCAGAAATACTAACTATAGTTTGTAACCTATCACTTAAATCAGCTTCTGTACCAAATGACTGGAGGAGAGCTAATGTGATGCCAATTTTTAAAAAGGGCTCCAGAGGTGACCCTGGCAATTACAGGCCAGTAAGCCTGACTTCAGTACCGGGCAAACTGGTTGAAACTATAGAAAAGAACAAAATTGTCAGACACATAGATGAACATAATTTGTTGGGGGAAGAGTCAACATGGTTTTTGTTGGGAAAAAAAAGGGAAATCATGCCTCACCAATCTACTATAATTCTTTGAGGGGGGTCAACAAACATGTGGACAAGGGGGAATGCAGTGGATATAGTGTACTTAGATTTTCAGAAAGCCTTTGACAAGGTCCCTCGCCAAAGGCTGTTAAGCAAAGGAAGCTGTCATGGGATAAGAGGGAAGGTCCTCTCATGGATTGGTAACTGGTTAAAAGACAGGAAACAAAGGGTAGGAATAAAGGGTCAGTTTTCAGAATGGAGAGAGGTAAATAGTGGTGTCCCCCCGGGGGTCTGTACTGGGCCCAGTCCTATTCAACATATTCATAAATGATCTGGAAAAAGGGGTAAACAGCGAGGTGGCAAAATTTGCAGATGATACAAAACTACTCAAGATAGTTAAGTCCTGGGTAGACTGCAAAGAGCTACAAAAGGATCTCACAAAACTGGGTGACTGGGCAACACAATGGGAGATGAAATTGAATGTTGATAAATGCAGAGTAATGCACATTGGAAAACAAATCCCAACTACACATATAAAATGATGGGGTCTAAATTAGCCGTTACCACTCGAGAGAGATCTTGGAGTTATTGTGGATAGTTCTCTGAAAACATCCACTCAATGTGCAGCGGCAGTCAAAAAAGTGAACAGAATGTTGGGAATAATTAAGAAAGGGATAGATGATAAGACAGAAAATATCATGTTGCCTCTATATAAATCCATGGTACGCCCACACCTTGAATACTGCATGAAGATGTGGTCGCCCCATCTCCAAAAAGTTATATTGGAATTGGAAAAGGTTCAGAAAAGGGCAATAAAAATGATTAGGGGTATGGAACGGCTTCCGTATGAGGAGAGATTAATAAGACTGGGACTGTTCAGCTTGGAAAAGAGACGACTAAGGGGGGATATGATAAAAGTCTATAAAATCATGACTGGTGTGGAGAAAGTACACAAGGAAGTGTTGTTTACTCCTTCTCATAACACAAGAACTAGGGGTCACCAAATAAAATTAACAGGCAGAAGATGGGATACTGGGCTAGGTGACCTTTGGTCTGACCCAGTCTGACCGTTCTGATGTTCCTCGGTGGAAATGGTAGAACTTACTCCTGGGGGAATTCTGCGCTACTGCACATGCGTGTAATTAATGAGCCCCACCAGGGCCAGCGTGCCCACTAGGCGACCCTAGGCAGTCAGTCGCCTAGGGCGCCAGCATTCGGGGGACGGAGACTCCCGGCGGCGATTCAAAACGTCGCCGGGAACGCAGCTTCCCCTGAGCTGCTGCCCCTGCCCCCGGCTGAGGTAAACTGCCGTGGGCAGGGGGCTGGCCGCCGTGGGGGGGGGCGGGGCCGGTGCAAGGAAGTTTCGCCTAGGGTGCGGCCCTGAGCCCCACAAAGTTCTATCTTTTTGCGCAGAAAAAAGCTTCTGCCAAATGTAGCCGCAGTTCCGCCTTGTGTCCACCAGAGGGCGCCGTGTTGCAAGAACAGCAGCAGCTCCCAGCGCAGTTCCGCCTTTTGCCCCGCAGAGGGCGCTGTGGCAATAGAACACAGCAGCCGCTCCCAGCCCGCCAGCGGGTCAGGTCAGGAGACAGGGGCTATGGAAGCGGGTCAGACAGGGGCTCATAAGGGCTAGTGGGGGAGGACAGACTGGGGCAGGGGCTGAATGGGAGTGGAGGCACAGGGGGGAGGGAGGTCAGAGAAACGTGAGGATGGAGGGAGAGTGGACAGGCCGGGACAGGAGGGAGGTTGGGTGGGGGCTCAGAGACACGTGGTGATGGGGGTGCAGAGCTACATAGGGACAGGGGAAGGGCTGGGTGGGGGCACAAAGACACATGGGGATAGGGGCAGATGTGCCTGACTGAATGGGAGGGGATAGGGGTCAGCCAGGGTCTGCATGGGGGAAGCTCCCTAACAATCCCTCCCCGCCCCCCAGAAACCTGTTCCAGACTTTTCCCATCCACACCAGGCTCCTTCCCAGCAATTTACTTCCATCTCCCTCAGCTCCTCCGTTACCCCTGACTCCCCCCAGCCTTTGCCCTGCTTCTGAGAGGGGTGGGAAATCAGGTTCTGTGTTGTAGTTTCAATGCATGATTACTCAGAGTTCTGTATTAATATGCATAGCAAGGAATCTATTTGTCAAAAAACATTTTGCTGAATCTTTTTTTGTTGTCTGTATTGCTACAGGCAGACTTGCTGGCAGGTATTTTGAAATAAATGACCAAAAATAATTGAAACTGGTGTGATTATAGTGTGTTATTTTGACAAATAAAATATGCAGAATTTTAAAATACAGTGTGCAGAATTGTTAATTTTCTTGGTGCAGAATTTTTAATTTTCTTGGTGCAGAATTCCACCAGGAGTAAACTGTCAATAATAATGTAGAAAAGGCAGACATGTTCACTAACTATTTCTGTTCTATAGTTGGAAAAAAGCCCGATGATATAGTCATATCATATGATAAAACACTTCCCATTCCAACACTCAGGAGGATATTAAGCACCAGCTACTAACATCAGACATTTTAAAATCAGCAGGTCAAGGTAACTTGCACCCAAGAGTTTTCAAAGAGCTGGCTGAGGAGGTTGCTGGATCATTCATGTTGATTTTCAATAAGTTCTGGAGCACTGGGGAAGCTCCAGAAGACCGAAAGGAAGCGACTGTTGGGCCAATGGTTAACGAGTGTCAATGGGACAATCGGGATGATTGTAGGCATGTCAGCCTGACATTGATCCTGGGCAAAATTATGGCGCGGCTGATCTGGGACTGGATTAATAAAGAATTAATGAATTAGGGCCAATGAACACGGGGTTATGGCAAATAGATCCTGTCAAACTAACGTGATGCCTTTTTTGATTCGATTACAAGTTTGGCCGATAAAGGGAAGCGCGTTGAGCTAATATTAAGGCGTTTGACTTGCTGTCACGTGGCATTCTGATGAAAAAGAGGCCGATATAAAATGAACACGTGAACTGGATTACAAACTGGCTAACTGAAAGGTCTCCAAAGGTAACTGCAAATGGGGGATCGTCAGCCAGTGGGTATTTCCAGGGCGTCCCGCAGGGAGCGGTTCTGGGCCCTACGCTATTTAACAGCTGTATAATGACCTGGAAGAAAACATAAAATCACTGATCGAGTTTGCAGAACACATACAAATGGAGGTGTGGTAAATACGGGGGGAGGATCGGTCACTGATCCAGAGCGATCCGGGCCAGTCACGGATCCAGAGCGATCTGGGCCAGTCACAGCTCCAGAGCGATCTGGACCAATCACGGATCCAGAACGATCCGGGCCGGTCAAGGATCCAGAGCGATCCGGGCTGGTCAAGGATCCAGAGTGATCTGGGCCGGTCACGGATCCAGAGCGATCCGGGCCGGTCACGGATCCAGAGCGATCCGGACCGGTCGCTGATCCAGAGCGATCCAGGCCGGTCACTGATCCAGAGCGATCCGGGCTGGTCGCTGATCCAGAGCGATCCAGGCTGGTCACTGATCCAGAGCGATCCGGACCGTCACTGATCCAGAGCGATCCAGGCTGGTCACGAATCCAGAGCGATCTGGGTCGGTCATGGATCCAGAGCGATCCGGACCATCGCTGATCCAGCGTGATCCGGGCCGGTCACTGATCCAGAGCGATCTGGGCCGGTCACTGATCCAGAGCGATCCAGGCCGGTCACTGATCCAGAGCGATCCGGACCGTCGCTGATCCAGAGCGATCCAGGCCGGTCACTGATCCAGAGCGATCCGGACCGTCGCTGATCCAGAGCGATCCAGGCCGGTCACGGATCCAGAGCGATCTGGACCGTCGCTGATCCAGAGCGATCCAGGCCGGTCACTGATCCAGAGTGATCCGGACCGTCGCTGATCCAGAGCGATCCAGGCCGGTCACGGATCCAGAGCGATCTGGACCGTCGCTGATCCAGAGCGATCCAGGCCGGTCACTGATCCAGAGCGATCCGGACCGTCGCTGATCCAGAGCGATCCAGGATGGTCACGAATCCAGAGCAATCTGGGTCGGTCACGGATCCAGAGCGATCTGGACCATTGCTGATCCAGCGTGATCCGGGCCGGTCACTGATCCAGAGCGATCTGGGCCGGTCACTGATCCAGAGCGATCCAGGCCGGTGGAGAATCAGCTGAACACGAGCTCCCCGTAGATCCCGGGGTGCACGACCAGGGGAATGTCGGGTGGGAGCCGAGAGGCTGTTTTCCCTCTGGATTTGGCACTGGTGCGAACGCCGCTGGAGTCCTGTGCCCAGGTCAGGGGCCCATCACTGCAGACGGCGGCTGACAGATCGGAGGGTCAGAGCAGAGCCCCGAGAAGGATTCGAGGGTTAGAAACCCGGCCTTGGAGTGACAGCTCCGTGTCACGGGGCGCAGAGACGGTGCGGGGGGGAGCTGGTCCCCGGCCGGAGGTACCGACGTGGCATCACCGGCCCCTCGGTCCCGCAGACGTCGGTGGAGATCCAGCGGCTCGGGGGTTGAGGCCGGCAATGCAGGGCGCGCTGTGAGCGGAGCAGCTGAGGGGCTGAGGGGGTTCTCCACCCCCGGCGATGACCGGGGCGCTGGCGGGCTCAGGCCGGGGCGACCCGGCGCCGGAAGCACTGGCAGGTCAGGCAGCGCAGGGCCCGCAGGCTGAGGTGGAAGAGCGCGCCGTAGTTGAAGAGCAGGTTGTGGTAGGTGCGGACGGACAGGTCCCCCGAGGGGTCGGCGTATTTCAGCGCCGTCAGCGGCGTGTACAGCGGGTTGGTCAGCGTGCGGAGTGGGGGGCGCGCCGCGCCGATCACCTGCACCACGGCCTGCCGGGAGAGGGGGGGTCAGCGCCCCGTCCATCTGTCTGTCCTCCCAGCTCTGCTCGCCCCGTCCGTCTGTCCGTCCGCACGGCTCCCTCATCCCGTCTGTCTGTCTGTCCTCCCGGCTCGGTCACCCTGTCCGTCCGCCCCTGCCCCCCATACCCCAGATGTCCCACCCTCGCATGCCCCCCAGTGGCTGGAAGTGGTATTGCAGCAGCAGTGCCTCACTTTCCCCAGCCCCACCGGGGCTCCGAGCCCGGGCACTGAGCCTGCGACCGGCTCTTCCGCCCGGTTCAGCTGCCCACCCCCCTGCTGCAGGCAGCCTCCCGGCTGCCCCGAGCCGTCCCTGCCCCGAGCCCAGCTCCTGGGCTTCACCCCCCCGCCCCCCCCGCGGGCGATCCGGCCCCTCGCTCCCCACAGCGGGACGTCCCCCTTCAGACCCACCTCTCACCAGCCTCAGGCCACTGGTTAACCCTTTCCAGCCCGGGCCCATGCACTGCCCCATCCGCCTGCTCCCCACTCTGCCTGCCCTCCTTGTACGCACCCTCCAGCCGTCCCCCACTCGTAGCCCATCACCTGCATCTGTCTGTCCCCCAGTCCCCGTCCATCTGTCTGTCCAGGAGAGCCCATCTCCCCAGCACTTGGTGCTTCAGCTGATTCGCTGGGGCAGGGTGGGGGAGCTGGGTGTGCAAGACACTGGGGTGGGGGCTGGGCGTGTCAGACGGGGGGGACATGGAGTGCCGGACACTGGGGGGGGCTGGGCGTGCCAGACACTGTTGTGGGGGCTGGGCGTGCCGGACAGGGCGGGGCTGGGCGTGCCAGACACTGTGGGGGGCTGGGCGTGCCGGACACTGGGGGGGGGGGGGGGCTGGGCACACCAGACATGGGGGTTGGGCATGCCGGACACTGGGGTGGGGGGGGCTGGGTGTGCTGGACACTGGGGGGCGCTGGGCGTGACGGACACTGGGGGGGGGGGTGCCAGACAGGGGGGGCTAGGCATGCTGGACACTGTTGTGGGGGCTGGGTGTGCCGGACACTGGGGGGGCTGGGTGTGCCAGACGGGGGGGGCTGGGCGTGCCGGACACTGGGTTGCCGGGCGTGGTAGCCCCTGCTCCTGGGAGCTGCAGGCCGGGGAGGGGGACCCACCTTGGCCACGGCCTCGGGGCTCTGGCCCATGGTGGAGAAGATCTCGCGGGAGGCCGGCAGATAAACCTCCTGGAAGTAGCGCAGCGTGGCCGGGTCGGTGCCGGGGAACTCGGAGCGGGACACGTCCTCCATCAGCTTCAGCTCGAAGTCCGTGTTCACCGGGCCCGGCTCCACCAGGGACACGCTGCGGGGAGCAGAGCCTCAGGGGCTGCGGGGCTCGGGGGGGGGAGGGGGGACCGGAGGGAGCAGCTGCGGGCGCTCGGCTCCAGGGGGGGCTCCGTATACGTGGGCAGCCTGAGCCCCACACCGAGCCCCCAGGGCGCCTGGCAGCAGCAGGCCTGGCATGTGGGGCTGGGGCCTGAGCCCTGAGCTCAGGCCTGGCCTGGGGAGCAACTGGGGGCCCCAGGCCCCGCCCTGGGCACCCTCCCCCGGGCTGCCCCCCCCCCACCCCACCCCGGCACTCACAAGATGTGGAACTGGAGCAGCTGCACGGCCAGGCTCTCGCAGAAACCCTCCATGGCGAACTTGGAGGCGGCGTAGACGTCGTTAAACACGATGCCTGTGGAGAGGGGGGTGAACTGGGGGGGGCCACCGGGGTCCATTAACCCCCCGCCCCCCCCCCCCCCCGCCGTCGTCCCCCTGCACCCGCCCTCCGAGCTCCCAGCCCCTCACCCTGCAGCCCCATCACGCTGCTCATGACCACGACGTGGCCGCTGCGGCGCTGCTTCATGCCGGGCAGCACGGCCTGCACCATGCGCACGGCGCCGAAGAAGTTGGTCTCGAAGACGCGTTTCATCTCCGCCATGCTGACGCTCTCGATGGGCCCGATGTGCCCCACGCCTGCGTTGTTCACTGGGGGGGGGGGCGGGGGAGACGCTCAGAGCCCCTGGCCCCCCCAGCCCGACTCGGGCAGAGAGAGCCATGCTGAGCTCGCGGCACAGCCCCCCCTCTGCACCCCCCAGCACAGCCCCCTTCTGTGCCCCCCAGAACAGCCCCCCTGTTCTGTGCCCCCCAGCACAGCCCCCGCTTCTGTGCCCCGCAGCACAGCCCCCCCATGTGCCCCCCCAGCACAACCCCCGTTCTGTGCCCCCCAGCACAGCCCCCCCTTCCGTGCCCCCCAGCTTCCCATGGCACAGCCCCCTGTGACGTTATTGACATAAGCTGGGACCGTATAGATCATTGTTGCGAACAAGGTCCTGGAGTGGCAACAAATGTTGTATAAAAGGGGTCAAATGGGCCCAGGTTGTGGTCTGCTGGTTATTACTATATCGTCTGTGTGTGTGTGTGTGTGTGTGTCGTTTTTGTGGTTGGAGTTATGAATATTGGCTCTGTACTGTCTGTATTTCACACTTGTGCTTCTGGGTGACACCCCAGACAAGATGGTGTCAGCTCAGCCTAGCCGCTGGATGGCCCATTGAGGACCATCAGCTACACAACTGAGCCATGGAGAGAAGGCAGACACGCCTTGTGACTCAGCAAGGGATGCAGGGACCTGCCTATGGACAGGACTCTGAGGTTTTTCCATGCCATGTGCTGGATAGAGTGTCCTTGGGACAAAGAAAGCAGAGACCACATGGCAAGAGACTAGAAAAGGCTGAGGCCTCATCTCCACCTTGTCTTCATTCCTGCTTCTCACCTCTGGAGGGACTTTGCTACAAACTGAAGCTCTGAACAAAGGACTGAAGGACCGATCCCAGCTTGGGATGTTCCAGAGACTGGATTTGAACCTGCAGCTTATTCCATCCCTGAACCAAGAACTTTGCCATCACTGTATGTCATTGATTCCATTTCACCAATTCTAGCTCTCGCCTAGACCTTTTCCCTTTTATGAATAAACCTTTAGATGTTAGATTCTAAAGGATTGGCAACAGCGTGATTTGTGGGTAAGATCTGATCTGTTGACCTGGGTCTGGGGCTCGGTCCTTTGGGATCGGGAGAACCTTTTTCTTTTACTGGGGTGTTGGTTTTCATAACCATTTGTCCCCATAACGAGTGGCACTGGTGGTAAAACCAAAGTCTCCTCCGTCTGGCTGGTTTGGTGCCTTACAGGTGGAAAAAACCCAGCCTGGGGCTGTCACTGCCCTGCTTGAAGCAATTTGTCCTGAACTGGCTCTCTCGGTTGGGTCCCCCAGAACCAGCCTCGTTACACCCCCCGAACCACCACCCCACTGCCCTGCTTCCTGCTGCACAGCGCGCCCCCCCCCATGGCACAGCCCCCTCCCACTATTCTCCCCAGCTGTCCCGCAGCTCCCCGCCCCCACCCTGCAGCCCAGCGCCCCCATCCATCCACCCAGCCCCCAGCCCCCCCGGAGCACCCCTGCTGCCCCCCGTTGCCGTGGCCACGCTCACCCAGCACGTCCACCCGGCCCTCGGGGAGGCTGCCCAGGCATTCGGCCACCGAGGCGTCGCTGCAGACGTCCAGACGCTGGATGCTGAGGGTCCTGCCCAGGGCCGCGCCGGCCGCCTGCTCCAGCCTCTCCCTCTTCTGCAGGTCCCGCATGGTGGCGATGACTGGGGGGCGCAGCAGGTCTGAGGGCAGGAGGCCACACGGGGCCCAGCCAGGCCCCATGGCCTCTCCTGCCCCCCCCCCCGCCTCCCCTAGCCAGGCCCTGGGCCCCTCCTGTCCCCCTCACCTCCCCCAGCCTGGCACGGCCCCTCCTGCCCCCCCTCCCCACCTCCTCCAGCCAGGCCCCATGGCGTCTCCTGCCCCCCCCGCCTCCCCTAGCCAGGCCCCTGGGCCCCTCCTGTCCCCCCCAGCCTCCCCCAGCCAGGACCCTGGGCCCCTCCCGCCCCCCTCACCTCCCCCAGCCAGGCCCCTGGGCACCTCCTGCCCCCTCTCACCTCCCCCAGCCTGGCACGGCCCCTCCTGCCCCCCCCCTCACCTCCCCCAGCCAGGCCCTGGGCCCCTCCCGCCCCCCTCACCTCCCCCAGCCAGGCCCTGGGCCCCTCCCGCCCCCCTCACCTCCCCCAGCCAGACCCTGGGCCCCTCCCGCCCCCCTCATCTCCCTCAGCCAGGCCCCTCCTGTCCCCCCCAGCCTCCTCCAGACAGGCCCTGGGCCCCTCCCGCCCCCACTCACCTCCTCCAGCCAGGCCCCTGGGCCCCTCCTGCCCCCCTCACCTCCCCCAGCCAGGCCCTGGGCCCCTCCCGCCCCCCCCTCCCCGCCTCCCCCAGCCTGGCACGACCCCTCCCTCCCCCCTCACCTCCCCCAGCCAGGCCCCTGGGCCCCTCCTGCCCCCCCCCCCCCCCCGCCTCCCCCAGCCAGGCCCTGGGCCCCTCCCGCCCCCCTCACCTCCCCCAGCCTGGCACAGCCCCTGCCGCCCCCCTCACCTCCCCCAGCCAGGCCCTGGGCCCCTCCTGCCCCTGCCACCTCCCCCAGCCTGGCACGGCCCCCCCCCACTCTGCCCCCCAGCCTGGCACCAGACGCGGGAGGGGCTGGCTCAGAGCAGTGGGGTCAAGGGGTCAAGCCAGGATTCTCGCTCCCTAAGAGGCTTTGGTGTCACAGTGCCTAATCCCCCCCCGCCCCCCCCTCGCTGAGCTTGGCGTGTCTGGGGGGGGCGACTCTGCCCAGCCCCATGCGGGGGCCGGGGGGGGGGCAGCTGCCCCCGTCCAGCCGGATTTGCCAGGCCAGGACCCGTGTTACCGAGCGGGGCAGGTGGGGGGGATGCTGGGGCTGCGGGGGGGTGTGTGTGTGTCACACCCTGGCTGGGGCCGGTAGCTCAGCCGCATGGGGGGAAGCGGGGGGGTGTTATGCAAGTGCCTTCCCAGCGGCCCCACAATCTGCTCCCCAGGATAATCCCCAGGGAACGGTGCCAGGGAGGGGCCGAGTCAGGCTGGAGGGGGGGCACTGGGTGTGGGGGGGCCCTGGCTGGGGGGCACCAGGCCGCCCCCACGGCCGAGCCTCACCGCAGCCCCCAATGCCAGGCCGTGCTGGGGGCGTGGGGCGATGCTGGGCACAGAGGCTGCTGCTGGCCCCCCCGGGCTGGAAACCCCCCCAGACCCCCCCGCAGCGATTCCCCATTGCGGAGGGTGGGGGCAGCCGGAGCAGGGAACGGGCCAGCTGGGCCTGGCAGCCCCTGGGCACCCCCCTCCGCATACCCCAATCTGCACCCCTGGCCCCTGTGCCCCCCTGCAGCTCCCCCCATGCCCCCCCACTCCCCCCATGCCCCCCTGCGCCCCCCGCCCCTCACCCTGGTAGCGCCGGCCGGGGTCCTGGGCCAGCTGCACGGCCAGGCGGAGCCCGATGCCCGAGGAGCAGCCGGTGACGAGCACCGTCCTGGGCCCCCCGCTGCCCATGGCTGAGCCGCCCAGCACCCAAAGGCTCTTATGGGATCAGACCTGGCGTCACGTGGGGCCAGGGATCAGCCACTCCCCGGCGGCCCTGAGCCCCACGGGGCAGGGACGGGAGGGCTGAGGCCTGGCCCCCTCCCCTGCCCCCCACCCCTGGCCCCCCAGCCCCTGCCGCCCCTGGCCCCCCATTCCCTGCCCCCCACCCCTGCCCCTGGCCCCCCAGCCCCTGCCGCCCCTGGCCCCCATTCCCTGCCCCCCACCCCTGCCCCTGGCCCCCCAGCCCTTCGCACCCCTCCCACCTCCCAGCCATGACTTCTCAGCCCCTCCCACTGCCCCCCCGGCCTGCCTGCCCATCACCCCCCCGCACTTCCACCTGCCCAGTCCCCTGTGGGGCGGCCCAGAGAAGGGGGGAGCCGGTTCCCCTGAGCCTGGTGCCATGGCAACGTGTGTGGGGCTGAGATGCTCCCCCCCCCCCCCCCCCCCCGGCTCAGACACTGCCCACTACAGCAAGTGAGGACACCAGCCCCCCCCCCCCCCCGCCACCTGCTGGCCCCGCCCCCTAGCTCAGCCTGGCGCTGAATGTCCAGCGCGCCCCCCGCCCCCGCCCCCGGTGACCCTGTGTCTCTGCACCCACCTCCCTTGGGCCCCGCTCAGCCCCCCACCTCGGCCTCGGCTCTGTCCCACTCCCCGTGGGGCTGGGGGGGCAGAGCTCTGGGGCATGTGGGTGGGACCCCCGGGACCCCCTGCCCCACAGGACCAGGCCGGGGGAGGGGGGGCAGCAAAGTGCCTCTGGGGCTGGCTGCAGAGGCCGGGCTCATGGCGGGTGGCGGCAGGGGACGGGGGCCAAGACTCCTGGGTTCATCCCTGCCTGACTGTGACCCCCAGGGGTCCCTTCCCCTCCCAGTGCACGGTGGGGGGGGCAGGGAGGCCGGTTGCTCTGTGCGGTGGGATCCCCCCCTCCCCGCTCCTGTCAGCCCCTGACATGGGAGCCCCGGGGGCAGCTGGCCAGGTGTGCGGGGGAGACTTCCCCCCCCCCTCCTTCACCAGGAATGTGGGACGTGGCGCCCACGGGGTGGGGGGCCGTGGAGCCAAGCAGGTCACGGGGGGGCGGGGAAGTAGAGGTGGCTCCTGGTGCTGGTTCTCTGTGCAAGCCCAGAGTGGGGGGGCCTCACTCCCGACCCGCAGCCCCTTGCTACCCCATCCCTGCCCCACCCAGCTCTGCCGATGCCCCTCACTCCCGACCCGCAGCCCCCTGATAGCCCAGCCCTGCCCCCCCAGCCCTACCGGTGCCCCTCACTCCCGACCCGCAGCCCCCTGTTATCCCAGCCCTGGGCTCCCCCCACAGGGAAGCTGTCACAAGGGGGTGGAAGAGCAGGACCTGTTGGGTGGGGTGGGGGCTCTGTAACTCCCCCTGCTCCTCTGGCTCCCCCCTCGGGTTCAGCCCCAGCTCCCCGGGTCACAAGGGGGGCAGCGGGGGGTGTGGGGGTGGGTCGAATGGGCTTTTCCCAACTGGCCTCAGGCTGCGCTTGGCTCCCCGTGGCGTCCCCCCAGCAGAGCGGCTGGGGGTGGGTGCCCACGCTTGGGGGTGCAGGGCCGGTGGGAACCCGCAGCCCAGCCCGGCCCAGGGGACCCTGTTACTGCAGAGACGCTGTAAATATTTGCCAGGAAGCGGAGGGGGGTAAGTGGGTTCGGAGCCGAGCTGGTGACTCATGCAGTGAGGCAATGGGGGGGGGAGAGCAACAGCAGCTGCGGGTCCGGGGGCGGGACCCTGGGCTGGCCTATCACGGGCTGCAGGTCGGGAGTGAGGGGCACCGGCAGAGCTGGGGGCACCCAGGCCTGGGCTAGCAGGGGCTGCAGGTCGGGAGTGAGGGGCACTGGCTAAGCTGGGGGGCCCAGGGCTGGGGTAGCAGGGGGGACAGGCCTGGGCTAGCAGGGGCTGCAGGTCGGGAGTGAGGGGCACCGGCAGAGCTGGGGGCACCCAGGCCTGGGCTAGCAGGGGCTGCAGGTCGGGAGTGAGGGGCACTGGCTAAGCTGGGGGGCCCAGGGCTGGGGTAGCAGGGGGGACAGGCCTGGGCTAGCAGGGGCTGCAGGTCGGGAGTGAGGGGCACCGGCAGAGCTGGGGGGGCAGGGCTGGGCTAGCAGGGGCTGCAGGTTGGGAGTGAGGGGCACCGGCAGAGCTTGGGGGGGCAGGGCTGGGCTAGCAGGGGCTGCAGGTTGGGAGTGAGGGGCACCGGCAGAGCTTGGGGGGGCAGGGCTGGGCTAGCAGGGGCTTCAGGTCGGGAGTGAGGGGCACTGCAGAGCTGGGGGGGGGGGAGCCCACACATCTGGTTCCTGAAGAGGGAAAGAAACAGGGTGTGACGGAGTAGGGAGCGAGATGGATCTGACCTGAGAGGCTGGCTGCATTGGGAAAGGCTGCATCGGGAGTGGGAGACTTTACCTGGGGCTGTGACATGAGCCAGGATGGGGGTTGGGAGGTGGCACCTTTGGCTGGGAGAATGGACACAGGCTAGAGGAGGGGCTCCGGGGGAGGGGAAGAGCCGCTGGAGGGTTTGTCTGGTGGGTTTCAGTTTGGAGCTGGGTGGGGAACATGGAGGGGAGCGCAGACAGAGTCTGGCCTCCCTGCCCCCCTTTTGGAGCTGGGGGGTGAAACGCAGGGAGCCCCGAGCTGGGGTCTAAGCTCCCTGCCCCCCGGAAGGGCCCGACTGAGGGGTCGTGGTGGTACAACAAGCTCTGTTTGGACGGTGTTCCTGGCTCATGTTACAGCCCCAGGTAAAGTCTCACACTCCCAATGCAGCCAGCCTCTCAGGTCAGATCCACCTCGCTCCCTACTCCGTCACACAGGGACATAAATAACCCCGAGGTCCCAAGGCCACAGGATGAGCTGGGAAAACGCGCCTGGTGCAGAGACAGGGGCCGGACAGACAGATGGACCCAGCCAGCCGTGGGCCGTGGGGATGGGGGGGCCGCACTGGGGGCCCCCCACTGGGGTCTGGGCTGTGAGAGGCCGGGGGGGGGCAGCGTGACCTAGTGATCAGAGGAGAACCTTGGCCAGAGGGGAGTGAGGGGCTGCGAGGGGGCTCGCTAGGCCGGTCTGTCCTGCCAGAACTGGCACTGCCCGGGCTCATTGGGCCCAGCTGAGCTCGGCGGAGACCCTGACAGGTAGGGGGTGGGGCAGGGGGGCAAGGTTTGGAGGGGGAGGGGCAGGGGTGTGCAGGGAAGTGGGATTGCAGGGGGGGTCGGGGGGGTTAGCACAGCATTTGGGGGGAGGTGGGGGAGCATGGGGGGAGGCAGGTAGCTCAAGCTGTATGGGGGGATGGGGCTGTGAGGGGGTGTGGGGGGAGGCAGGGGAGATGGAGGGCAGATGACACAGGCTGTGTGGGGGGAGTGGGGGGGTGGGGGGAGTCAGGAGGTGTGGGGGTAGGCAGGTGACACAGGCTGTGTGTCGCGGAGTGTGGGGGAGTCAGGTCCTGCACCCCTCTTCCCGGGATTCAATGTGACTCTCAGCCAGCCAGTAGAACAGAAGGTTTATTAGGGTTGTCAGGACAGAGTCCAAACAGAGCTTGTGAGTATGACCAGGACCCCTCAGCTGGGCCCTTCTGGGGGGCAGGGAGCTTAGACCCCAGCTCTGGGGCTCCCTGCGTTTCACCACCCAGCTCCAAACTGACCAAGAGCCAGCCAAACCTCCAGCAGGCTCTTCCCCTTCCCCCGGGGCCCCTCCCCTAGCCTTTTACCATTCTCCCAGCCAAAGGTGTCACCTCCCAACCCCCGTCCTGGCTCATGTTACAGCCTCAGGTAAAGTCTCACACTCCCGATGCAGCCTTTCCCAATGCAGCCAGCCTCTCAGGTCAGATCCATCTCGCTCTCTACTCCGTCACATCGCTCCCCCCTTCGAGACTGAACTGAGCGGGGTCACTCTGACCAGTGGCCTGGGGAAGTTCAGGGCCCCCTCTCCGGGACAACGCATCCGCTATCAGGTTGGCACTTCCCTTCACATGGACCACGTCCATGTCGTAATCCTGCAGGAGTAGGCTCCACCTCAGGAGCTTGGCGTTGGCCCCTTTCATCTGGTGTAGCCAGGTCAGGGGCGAGTGGTCGGTGTACACGGTGAAGTGTCGCCCGAATAGATACGGCTCTAGTTTCTTGAGGGCCCACACCATGGCCAGACATTCCTTCTCGATGGCCGCATAATTCTGCTCCCGGGGTAGCAACTTCTTGCTTAAATACACGATGGGGTGTCTCTGCCCCGTTTCATCCTCCTGCATTAACACCGCCCCCAGTCCCATGTCTGAAGCGTCGGTGAACACCAGAAAGGGCTTGTCAAAGTCTGGGTTTGCCAGAACCGGGTCCCTGATCAAAGCCTCCTTCAGTGCACAGAGAGCCCTCTGGCACTCCTCGGTCCAGATCACCTTGTCTGGCTTCCCCTTCTTGCATAGCTCAGTGATGGGGGCGGCTATGGCGCTAAAGTGGGGCACAAATCTTCGATAGTACCCCGCCATCCCAATAAAGGCCTGGACCTGCTTTTTGGTTTGGGGAGCAGGCCAGTCCCGGATCACCTCCACCTTGGCTGGTTCTGGCTTTAGGCGGCCGCTCCCCACCCGGTGTCCCAGGTAGGACACTTCAGCCATCCCCACCTTGCACTTCTCCGCTTTTACGGTCAGCCCAGCCTCCCGGAGTCGGTCCAGCACTTGTTTAACCTGGGACACATGGTCCTCCCAGGTCTGGCTAAAGACACATATCATCGATATACGCCACAGCGAAGCTCTCCATCCCCTTCAGTAGCTGATCCACCAGGCGCTGGAAGGTGGCTGGCGCTCCCTTGAGACCGAAAGGCAGGGTCAGGAACTCGTAGAGCCCCAGAGGAGTAATGAAGGCAGATTTCAGCCGGGCATCTGCATCCAGTGGCACTTGCCAGTAGCCCTTTGTAAGATCCATGGTGGTGAGGTACCGAGCCCCTCCCAGCTTGTCTAGGAGCTCGTCCGGCCGGGGCATGGGGTAGGCATCGGATACAGTGATGGCACTGAGCTTCCGATAGTCCACACAGAACCGGATCGACCCATCCTTTTTGGGGACCAGCACCACCGGCGAGGCCCAAGGGCTGGACGACGGCTGGATCACCCCCAAAGCCAGCATGTCCTTGACCTCTCTTTCCAGGTCCCGAGCTGTCTTCCCTGTGACTCGGAAGGGGGAGCATCTTATAGGTTGGTGCGATCCTGTCTGCACCCGGTGGACAGTCAGATTAGTGCGACCAGGCTGGTTGGAAAACAGCTGTCGGTACAGATGCAGCACCCCTCTGATCTCAGCTTGCTGGGCAGGGGTTAGCTGATCGGAGAGAGGGATTGTTTCTTGGGAGGGACCAGCTCCGGTCTCAGGGAATAGATCTACTAGAGGGTCACTTCCCTGCTCCTCCCAATGTCCACACACGGCCAGCACCACATTCCCCCTGTCATAATATGGCTTCATCATATTGACATGGTACACCCGGCAGTGGTGTGCCCGGTTAGACAGCTCCACCACATAATTTACCTCATTTAGCTGCTTGACCACCTTGAAAGGGCCTTCCCAAGCGGCCTGCAGCTTGTTTTTCCTCACGGGGATGAGAACCATCACCTGATCCCCCGTGGCGTAGGCACGGGCCCGCGCCGTGCGGTCATACCAGACCTTTTGCTTCCTCTGGGCTCTGGCCAGATTTCCCTTGGCCAGGCCCATGAGCTCAGTAAGTCTCTCTCGGAAGGTCAGGACATACTCCACCACTGACTCTCCCTCGGGGGCGGCCTCCCCCTCCCATTCGTCTCTCATCAGGTCCAGGGGCCCCCTTACCCTCCTGCCATATAACAGTTCGAAGGGCGAGAATCCAGTAGACTCCTGAGGCACTTCCCTGTACGCGAACAGCAGGTGCGGTAGGTACTTGTCCCAGTCCTGCGGGTGCTGGTTCATAAAGGTTTTCAGCATCATCTTTAGCGTCCCATTGAACCTCTCCACCAGCCCATTGGACTGGGGATGATATGCTGAGGCCCAGCTGTGCCGGACCCCACATTTCTCCCACAAGCACCGGAGCAGGGCCGACATGAAGTTGGACCCTTGGTCTGTCAGGACTTCCTTGGGGAACCCCACTCGGCTGAAAATGGTCAGCAGCGCATCCGCCACGGTGTCTGCTTCAATGGAGGATAAGGGCACCGCCTCGGGGTAGCGGGTGGCGAAATCTACCACCACCAGGATGTATTTCTTCCCCGACCGGGTTGTCTTGCTGAGAGGCCCCACTATGTCCATGGCCACCTTCTGGAAGGGCTCCTCTATGATGGGCAAAGGCCTCAAAGCCGCTTTCCGCTTGTCCCGAGCCTTCCCCACCCGCTGACAGGGGTCACAGGACCGGCAGTACTGATGGACAGTTGTAAAGACCCCAGGCCAGTAAAAGTTCTGTAGCAGCCTCTGCCTGGTGCGCCGGATCCCCTGGTGCCCTGCGAGAGGGATGTCATGGGCCAGGTACAGTAGCTTGCGGCGATACTTCTGGGGGACCACCAGCTGCCTCCTGATCCCCCATGTCTCCATCTCACTGGGGGGAGCCCATTCCCGGTATAGGAACCCCTTCTCCCACAGGAACCTCTCCTGGCAACCTCTCCACATGGTCTGTACCTCCCTGCGGTCGGCCAGGTCCCTGAGCTTCCGCAAGGAGGGATCTCTCTGTAACTCGGCCTGGAACTCAGCCGCTGGGGAAGGAATGGGAACCTGTTCTCTCGTGCTGTCTGTGTCTGAGGCCGCAGCCTCTCTGCGCCTGGTCCTGGGGTACTCCCTCCCCACTGGGCCAGGGTCTTGCGCCCCGTGCAAGGCACCCTCTCCGAGGCCCGGGCGTAGCGCCCCTTGCCGGATCTGGCTACGGGTCACGACCAGGGTATCCCGGGATTCACTGGGCCAGTCTTCTAGGTCCCCCCCCATCAGTACCTCAGTGGGCAAATGCTGATGCACCCCTATGTCCTTGGGGCCCTCCTTGGCCCCCCATTTCAGGTGTACCCTCGCCACGGGTACCTTGAACGGGGTCCCGCCCACCCCTGTTAGGGTCAGGTAGGTGTTGGGTACCACCCGATCTGGGGCCACCACCTCGGGCCGGGCCAGCGTCACCTCCGCGCCCGTATCCCAGTATCCAGTGACCTTCCTCCCATCTATCTCCAGGGGAACAAGGCACTCTCTCCGAAGGGACAGCCCCGCGCCCACCCTATAAACCGAGAACCCTGAGTCCGGAGCATCCAGCCCCCCCGAGGAGCTGGTCTGGGGCCTTCCTCCCTCCGGAGCCGTTGATAAGCTGCCAGCCCCCCTCTTCTGGGCTGTCGGCCCCTCATCTGGCTGGGTCCCTACCCAGTTAACCCGGTGTGGGTTTGGTCTGCTCAGTCTGTCTCTGATCTTGGGGCACTGGGACCGTACGTGGCCCCTCTGGCCGCAGTGATAGCAGCTCATGTCCCGTTGGTCCCCTCGAGCAGGTCGGTTGGTTCTGATGTCGGAGGTTCCCCTTGGGAGGGGGTTCTCCCTATTTCCCCTTTGGGAGGTCCCATGCTGCCTCTCTTGCTGCCTCAGGGTGGGCCTGCTCCTTTGGGATTCCTCCCTGCCACCTCTTGACCGACTGTTCATGAACTCGTCGGCCAGCCGCCCTGCGTGCTGCGGGCTCCCTGGATTTTTGTCCATCAACCATAGCTTCAGGTCTGATGGGCACAGTTCATACAGTTGTTCCAGTACGAATAGTTCGAGCAGCTCCTCCATAGTTTGGGCCCCAGCGGTCCACTTGCGGGCATATCCATGTATCCGGTTGGCCAGTTGTAGGTACGTGATCTCAGGGGTTTTCCGCTGATCCCGGAACCTTTGACGGTACATCTCGGGAGTCAGCCCAAGCTCGCAGAGCAGGGCCTTTTTGAATAGTTCATAGTCCCCAGTCTCCGTCTCTTTCATTCGGCCGTACACGTCCAGGCCTGCAGGGTCTAGTAAGGGGGTGAGATACTGGATCTTGTCTGCAGGGTCAACCTTGTGCAACCTGCAGGCATTCTCAAAGGCCGCCAGGAAGCTGTCTATGTCTTCCCCTTCCTTACGCCGGGCCAGGAAGTTACGATCAAACTTCCCTGTAGTCTTGGGTCCCCCCTCACTCACCGCAGCCGGGGCCTCACTGCTCCTCAGCCTGGCCAACTCCAGCTCATGCTGGCGTTGTTTCTCCTTCTCCTGCACCTCATGCTGAAGTTGTTTTTCCCATTCTTCCCGCTCCTCCTTCAGTTCCTGCTGTCTCAACTCGAGCTCTTTCAGTTTTATCTCCCTCTCCAATCCAGCCGCCTCCACTGCTGGGATGGGGAGCTCCTCCGGAAGATCCCCTGTGGCCGCTGGGGTCAAGGTGCCCTTGGTATTTGCTGGGCTTTCCCCAACCTCTCCCCTGGGCAGAGGCGAGAGGGGTCTTGGGATGTCCTCGGCAGCAGTCTGACCCCTCCCAGCCAGGTCGGGCCCTGGGGCCCATGCTGCGTCTGTCGGGCGGCTTCCCCCAGGGACAGGATCGGGTCATCCAAGCGATCCTTCTCCTCCAGCTGCGCAATCAGCTGGTCTTTGGTGGACTTCCCAATGCGCAGCCCCCTCTGCCTGCACAGCTCCACCAGGTCGTTCTTACGGCGCTTAGCATACATCTTCCTGTTGGCCACTCGCAGGCCTGTGCGGTCTTGGCCCCCACGGCTTCCAGGAGGAACCCCTAGTGTGCCAGCCCTTCTCACTGGTCACACCCTCAGGGTTAAGCGTAACTCCTCCGCCCCCCGAAACCGCCTCTCTCTGCCTCTTCAGCAACCTGCTCCCCGTCAATCCCCCTTCGTTGTACTGCGCTCCAGTCACTTACTGCAGGAAGTGCTGTTCATGGGGTGCAGAAGATCCCACCGCTGCCACCAGTTGTCGCGGAGTGTGGGGGAGTCAGGTCCTGCACCCCTCTTCCCGGGATTCAATGTGACTCTCAGCCAGCCAGTAGAACAGAAGGTTTATTAGGGTTGTCAGGACAGAGTCCAAACAGAGCTTGTAAGTATGACCAGGACCCCTCAGCTGGGCCCTTCTGGGGGGCAGGGAGCTTAGACCCCAGCTCTGGGGCTCCCTGCGTTTCACCACCCAGCTCCAAAACTGCCCAAGAGCCAGCCAAACCTCCAGCAGGCTCTTCCCCTCCCCCGGGGCCCCTCCCCTAGCCTTTTACCATTCTCCCAGCCAAAGGTGTCACCTCCCAACCCCCGTCCTGGCTCATGTTACAGCCTCAGGTAAAGTCTCGCATTCCCGATGCAGCCTTTCCCAATGCAGCCAGCCTCTCAGGTCAGATCCATCTCGCTCTCTACTCCGTCACACTGTGTAAGGGGAGTTGGGGGGGGATGGTGGGGCGTGGGGGGAGGCAGGTGGCTCAGGCTATGTGGGGGGATGTGGGGGGATGGGGTGTGGGGGGGAGTCGGGGTGTGGGGGGAGGGAGGTTGCTGGCTCCGTCTGCACCTGGCCTTGGGGCTGTGGGGGACGAGCAATCCCGCCCTTGGCCACCAGAGGGCAGCTGTGTGGGGAGCCCCCCCCCCCGCCCCGGCCTGAATCCCTGAGCGGGTCAGTGGGGAGGGGCTGGATCCTAATGGTGCTGGGGGGGAGACACAAGGGCCTGATCCCAGCTGGGGTTGGCCCGAGGGGGGAGGGGCACGTGGGGTGTCGGGGGGCAGGGGAGGGAGTCTCAGGCCCTAGGGCAGCAGATGGACACACGGTGTCCACCTCGCAGAGCTGGGGGGGTCTAACACCCCAGCCCCGCCCAGCCCCGGGGTTGCGGCGCTGCCCGGCCCAGCCCTGCATCCCCGTCCGGCCCGGCCCAGCGTCCCCGTTCGGCCCAGCCCGGCCCAGCCCAGCTTCCCCGTTCAGCACGGCACGGCGTCCCCGTTCGGCCCAGCCCTGCATCCCCGTTTGGCCCGGCCCAGCGTCCCCATTCGGCTCGGCCCGGCCCGGCCCAGCATCCACGTCCGGCCTGGCCCAGTGTCCCCATTCGGCCCGGCCCAGGGTCCCCGTCCGGCTCGGCCCGGCCCAGCGTCCCCGTTCGGCCCGGCCCGGCCCAGCGTCCCTGTCCGGCCCGGCCCAGCGTCCCCGTTCGGCCCGGCCTGGCCCAGTGTCCCCGTTTGGCCTGGCCCAGGGTCCCCGTCCGGCTCGGCCCGGCCCAGCGTCCCCATCCGGCCCGGCCCAGTGTCCCCGTTCGGCCCAGCCCGGCGTCCCTGTTCGGCCCGGCCCGGCGTCCCCGTCCGGCCCGGCCAGGCCCAGCGTCCCCGTTCGGCCCGGCCCAGCCCAGCGTCCCCGTCCGGCCCGGCCCGGTGTCCCCGTCCGGCCCGGCCCGGCCCAGCGTCCCCGTTCGGCCCGGCCCGGCGTCCCCGTTCGGCCTGGCCCGGCCCGGCGTCCCCGTTCGGCCCGGCCCAGCGTCCCCGTCCAGCCTGGCCCGGCATCCCCGTTTGGCCCAGCCCGGTGTTCCCGTTCAGCCCGGCTCGGCTTGGCCCGGGCCGTGCTCAGCTGGGTACTTGGAACCCGCTCGCTGTTCCTCCCCCTGCTTTGAGCCGCCCTGTCCAGGGGAACCAGCGGGGATGGGGCCCCGTCGGGGGGTGCAGCCGCTCGCTCCAGGTCCCCAGGGTGCCTGGCCCAGCCCCCATGGGACAGCTGACGGGGAGCGGCCCCCTGGAGACCCCGAGGGAAGGGAGGGAACAGGGGAAGGGAGGGGAGAGGAGGGGAATAGGGGAGGGGAATAGAGCCATGCGGGGAGGGGATGGGAGGAGTGGGAATAGGGTGACCAGAGGGCAAGTGTGAAAAATCGGGACGGGGTTCGGGGGTAATAGGCGTCTGTATAAGAAAAAAACCCAAATATTGGGACTGTCCCTATAAAACCAGGACATCTGGTCACCCTAGGTGGGAACAGGGGAGGGGATGGGAGGGGAGGGGAAGGGAACAGGGGAGGGGAATAGGGCCGAGCTGGGGAGGGGAGTGGAGAAGGGGAGGGAAATAGGGAAGGGGAATAGGGCCAAGGAAGGGAGTGGAGACGGGGAGGAGAATAGGGAAGGGGAATAGGGCCGAGGAGGGGAGGGGAGAAGGGGAGGAAAATAGGGAAGGGGAATAGGGCCAAGGAAGGGAGTGGAGACGGGGAGGGAAATAGGGGAGGGGAATAGGGCCGAGGAGGGGAGGGGAGAAGGGGAGGGGAATAGGGCCAAGGAAGGGAGTGGAGACGGGGAGGGGAATAGGGCCAAGGAAGGGAGTGGAGAAGGGGAGGGAAATAGGGGAGGGGAATAGGGCAAGGAGACGGGGAGGGGAATAAGGGAGGGGAATAGGGCTGAGTAGGGGCGGGGAGGGGAGGGAAATAGGGAAGGGGAGGGGAGGGAATAGGGGAGGGAAATAGGGCCGAGCAGGGCTGGGAGGGGAGGGAACAGGGGAGGGGAATAGGACCCAGCCAGGCCGGGCAGGGCTCTCGTTCCCAGTCTCTCCGAGGGGCTGGGGGAGCCTCACACGGAGCCGCCTGGCTGGGATCGGAGCCGAGCGAGCGGCCGGGGGAGCTGGGCCGAGCCGGGGCTGAGGATGGAGTCGAGCCGCCCGGGCGCGCAGGGTCCCTCCAGGGTCGCGCTCCTGCTGCTGCTGGCCCTGCTGCGTGGCCCAGCCCGGGCGCGGGCAGGTAACGGCCTGTGGGGGGGTCCCAGGGCAGCGTCCCCATGGGGGGGGCAGGCCACCAAGGGGGCAGAGCCCACCCACTGGGCCTGGGAGGCAGCTCGGGGATGTGGGGTGCTGAGGCAGGCTGGGGAGGGGGCTGGGGGTTCTCCCCACACACACCTGCACCCCAATCCCCCCCGCTGTGCACCCCCAATCTCCCCCCCCTGCTGTGCACCCCCCAGCTGCACATTCTGTCGTCCCCCCGAAAAGCAGGAGGCAAAACGCCCGCCTGGGCCCGTAGCACATTGTGACACAGACACACACACATTGCACCATGCCCCAGACACACACACACACACACAGAGACACACACACACACAGACACACACACACGCCCCCCCCCGCCCCGCCCCACCCCGTTGCTGGGCTGCCCCGGCCGCGCGGGACAATTCTGGCTGAGGCTTCGCCCGGGAGACTCGGGGAAAAATGTGCTTTGATTGAAAACAACTGGGGGGCGTGGGCAGTGGGGGGGCGTGTGGGGGAGAGATCGGGGCAGGCCCGGCTCCCACTTCCCCCCCGGCCAGCTCCCCCTCCCCCCCGTACCCCCAGACTCCTACTCAGCCTCTGCCCCCCCCCCCCCGAGCCAGCTCCCCCCTCCCATCCCTGTGCCCCCAGACCCTTACCCAGCCCCCACTCCCCCCCCGGGCCAGCCCCCCCCTCCCTGTGCCCCCAGGCCCCTACCCAGCCTCTGCCCCCCCCCCCGGCCAGCTCCCCCTCCCTGTGCCCCCAGGCCCCTACCCAGCCTCTGCCCCCCCGGCCAGCTCCCCACCTCCCTGTGCCCCCAGGCCCCTACCCAGCCTCTGCCCCCCCGGCCAGCTCCCCCCCCCCATGCCCCCAGGCCTCTACTCAGCCTCTGCCCCACCCCGAGCCAGCTCCCCGCTCCCATCCCTGTGCCCCCCTACCCAGCCCCCAGCTCCCCCCAAGCCAAACCCCTTAAGCCCCAGCTTGCTCCAGTCAAGCAGCTAAGGGCAGGGGGACCATGGCCCCGGCTCCTCTGCCTCCCGCAGCAGAGACCAGACTGTGCCCGAGGGGTCCAGCCCCCAGGGCTCTGCCCCCTCCCCTCCTGCCCCCGCACCGTGTCCCTGGGCTGCCTCCCGGGGTCCGGGGGGGGGGGAGCAGCAACCGGGCTGAGCCAGGCAGGTCAGGCTCGGCTGGGGGGCTCGGCTGGGGGGCCCGGCTGGGGGGCTCGGCTGGGCCAGACTCTGCCCTCAGCCCTGGGCTCGAGGTGATGGGGGGCTGCGGGAGGGGCCGTGCTGGAGCCACAGAAGCCCTAGACATGGGCCCAGCCCTGTTCACCCACTGCCCCATGGCTCGGGGAGGGGCCGAGGGTTGGAGCGGGGTGGGGTGGGGGGCTGGGAGCCAGGACTCCTGGGTCCTCTCCCCGGCCCTGGGGGGAGTGGGGCCTAGCCTGCCAGGCCACGTTCAGCACCATGGACAGAGCACCAAGGAGGGCTCCACCCCCCACACCTGGGGGAGGGAGGGGCCCCAGGCTGTGGGGCCGGCCTGACTGGCAGGGGCAGGCCCTTGTTTGGGGCCTCAGGAGCCTCTGGTCTCGGCCCCTTGGCTCTGCCCGGCAAGGTGGGGTCCTGGCAGGGACGGGGGGTCGGGGGGTGTCTTTTCTGCCCCCTGTTCTCTCACCGACGCCCCCACTTGGAGGGAACGGGGGGGCCTGACAGGTGCCGCAGTGAGTCAGGGTGACACACACCCCGCTGGCAACTGGGGCTTGGCTGGGCCCCACAGCAGAGACAGCTGGAGCCAGGGCCCCATGGCAGCCCCCAGCCTGGGAGGGCCCTCGGCTGGCCTGAGGCCCCCCCACCCCTGGTCTGGCCGCCCACCCCCAGGACAAGGCTCGATTTCCGGCTGCAAGGCCGGGGGGTGGGGCCCTGTCCTGCTCCCAGGTGCGATACACACGGGGCCAGGCCGGGAGCCCCCCGATGGGGCCGTGTCCCGGCGGATCTGTGCCAGGCTGGGGCAGGCGCGTTGCCAGCTGCCCTGGGGCCGCGCCCGGGGGTCCTGCTGTCTGGCAAGCGGGGCCCTGCCCCGGGGCCGTGCTGGGGAGTGCGGAGGGGCCAGTGTCCCAACAAGCCCCCCCGCGAGCTGGGCCAGGCCCCATCGTGAGCCAGGGAACCGATCCCAGCGTGGCCACGGGGCGGGAGGGGCCGGGCATCGCCGGAGCTGGGCAGGGCTGGCCGGGGCCCAGGCTGTCAGGGCAGGAGCCTCCCGCTGGGCTCAGGGGTGGGGTCTGGGTCGGCTGCCTCCCGCCCGGGTCCCTGGATGCTCCCTGCTCCCGGCCCGTGCCAGGGGCCCCGGCGATGCCCAGGCTGACGCCAAGTGGGAGCCACCAGCGGCGACTGGGTTCTGCAGCCCCCCCTTGCACCGGGGCTGCTGGTGCTGGTGGGGGGCTGGAGAGCAGGGCTGGGATCCGGGTTGAAGGGGGCTGAGCCTGGGCTCTGTGCAGCCCGTGGGGTGGAGAAGGACAGGGCCGGACCCACGGCCAGAGACCACCCACAGCGGAGCCTCCAGGGCCAAGCGACCAGCCCTGTGCTCCCTCCCAGGGCTTGCACCTGCCCCGAGTCTGCCCCCTGGCCAGGGCTCCCCGCAGCTAGCCAGTCCCCCCAGTCCTGACCTGCAGCCCCCTGCTAGCCCAGCCCTGGCCCCCCCAGCCCTGCCAGTGCCCCTCACTCCCAACCCGCAGCCCCCTGCTAGCCCAGCCCTGGCCCCCCCAGCCCTGCCAGTGCCCCTCACTCCCAACCCGCAGCCCCCTGCTAGCCCAGCCCTGGCCCCCCCCAGCCCTGCCAGTCCCCCCCCGTCCTAACCCGCAGCCCCCTGCTAGCCCAGCCCTGCCGGTGCCCCTCACTCCCAACCCGCAGCCCCTGCTAGCCCAGCCCTGTGCCTGTCCCTGGCTTGTGGGGTCTCTGCCCCCCCCCCCTGCCCCTGATCTGGTGTCCCGGATGGTGGGGGCCTGTGTCTGGGCTGGGGTCTCTTGGGGCCGCGGGGAGGCTCACAGGGCACCTGGAGGTGATGGTTGGGGGGCAGCCCCTTGCCCCACCCGCTCGCTGTAGCCTGTGATCCGAGCCGGGGAGGGGGGACGCTGCCCCCCTTGCTGGGGCCTGGAGACCGAGGGCAGGTCCCCTGGGAGCTCCCGGCAGGAAATGGGAACCGAGCGCCAGGGTCAAGAGAGCCTGGGAGACGAGCTGCCGGCGCCCGGTTCTCAGCCGGGCCCCTCGGGAGCCCCCGGAGCTGGGCAGAGGTGGGGCGCTGGCTCCTCTCGCTCCAGCCAGCAGGGCACAGACCCAGCCCTGGCCCCAGTCGGTGGGTCTCACCCATGAGCCAGGCGTCCCAGCCCGTCTGTCTGCCCCCCCACCCCCGTCCCTGCAGGCTCCCCTCCCCCGCGCAGCCTGTCCAGACAGGCCCCTCCACCAGGCGAGTGGGGAGGGGTGGGGCTGCCCCAGGGCAGAGGGGGCCACTCTCTGTCTCTGATGCAAATCCCACCCCCCATTACAGTGTCCTCCCCCCGCTGCTCTGAGATTAACCCCCGAGGTGCCAGGTCTGCGGGTGGATGATGCGGGGTGTGTGTGAGGGGGGCTGGCCATGATCCCATTGCTGGGGGTGTGGTCCCAAGAGTCTGTGGGAAATGGGAGGGGGGCTGGCTGCTCTCACCCGGCCCCTTTGCTCCGTCCTGTGGGAGGGTGGGACTGGGAAGGGGCAGGGAGGGCGTCCCCAGGTGTCGCTTGCCCCTCACTGCCCCACAGCAGCCATGGCCCCCCGGGGAGATGGGGGCAGGGCTGCTCCATGCCCCATGGGGCAACAGGCCCCAGCGGTGCCTGCCCGGCCCGGCTGATTCCCCCAGGGCAGAGTTCTGGCCCGAGGGCCGATGCCAGGTGGGGCGGAGGAATGAGGGGAGGGAATCGTGGCCGTAGGGTGGGGACGGGGGTCTCGGGGCCGCACAGCTCCCTGGCTCCGGGCTGGTCCCACTCGGCCAGGCATGGGCAACTCCCAGGGCCTAGGCAGCACCCACAGGATGGGGAAACTGAGGCACTGGGACACACACTCACCCTAGGCTGGGTGAGCAAGGCATGCTGGGAGCCGATTGTGCAGGGCCTGACATGAGTCCAGCCGAGACTGGCTGAGTGTGTGGGGTGACCCTGAGGGGGGGAGCCCAAGGGCAGGGGGGACCTGGGCTGTGACCCTGCCCCCCCTTGCTCCGTAGCTGAGCCGGTGGACGTGCTGCGGGCGCTGGGGCTGCGGGACGGCAGGGACGGCGTCTCCATCGCGGCCGGGATCTGCACCCAGCGACGTGGGGCTGAGGAGAGCGACTTGGCCTTTCGCCTGGCGAACAGCACCCAGCTCAGCGCCCCCACCCGCCAGCTCTTCCCAGGTAGGGGCTGCGGGCGGGGCCCTGGCTGTGGGGCAGGGCTGAGGGCAGAGGGGGTGAGGTGGGGATGAGGGGCTTCCGGGCACCAGGGCTGTGGGCAGAAGGGCTGTGGGGCCCAGGCTGTGGGGCTCTGGTTGTGGGTAGAGGGGCTGCGGGGCCCTGGCTGTGGGGCAGGGCTGAGGGCAGAGAGGGGTGAGGCGGGGATGAGGGGCTTCCGGGCACCAGGGCTGTGGGCAGAAGGGCTGTGGGGCCCAGGCTGTGGGGCTCTGGTTGTGGGTAGAGGGGCTGCGGGGCCCTGGCTGTGGGGCAGGGCTGAGGGCAGAGAGGGGTGAGGCGGGGATGAGGGGCTTCCGGGCACCAGGGCTGTGGGCAGAAGGGCTGTGGGGCCCTGGCTGTGGGCAGAAGGGCTGTGGGGCCCAGGCTGTGGGGCAGGGCTGAGGTTCAGAGGGGGGTGAGGCGGGGATGAGGGGCTTCCGGGCACCAGGGCTGTGGGCAGAAGGGCTGTGGGGCCCTGGCTGTGGGGCAGGGCTGTGGGGCTCTGGCTGTGGGTAGAGGGGCTGCGGGGCTGTTCTGTGGGGCAGACATGGGCCTGGGTGGGCCGGGTGTGGGGAGGCTCCAGGCAGGGAGGCTCTGGGTCCAGGGCTCAGCCCGACGCCCGGTCTCTCTCCCAGAGGGCCCCTTCCCGGAGGATTTCTCCATCCTGGCGACGCTGCGGGCCCGGCGGGGCAGCCAGGCCTTCCTGCTGTCGCTGTACGACGAGCGCGGAGTGCAGCAGCTGGGCGTGGAGATCGGCCGCTCGCCCGTCTTCCTGTACGAGGACCAGGCCGGGCAGCCGGCGCCGGAGCGATACCCGCTCTTCAGCAGGGTCAGCCTGGCCGACGGCAAGTGAGTGCCGGGACCGGGGCTGGGCAGCCCCTCTGGGGACAGGGCTGGGCGAGCTGCCCCCAGCCAAGGCGCTGGAGAGACGCCTGCTGCCCCTTCTGCCAGCTGCGGGCGACCAGCCACGTGGTCCCTGAGCGACTCAGGGTAGAGCCGGGGAGAGAACCCAGGTGTCCGGGCTCCCAGCCCCCCCGGCTCTAAACCATCAGCCCCCCGCTCCCCTCCCAGAGCCGGGCACAGAACCCAGGTGTCCGGGCTCCCAGCCCCCCCGGTTCTAACCCACCAGCCCCCCTTCCCTTCCCCTCCCCTCCCCTCCCCTCCCAGAGCCAGGGAGAGAACCCAGGAGTCCTGGCTCCCAACCCCCCTGGCTCTAACCCATCAGCCCCCCGCTCCCCTCCCAGAGCCGGGCACAGAACCCAGGTGTCCGGGCTCCCAGCCCCCCCGGTTCTAACCCACCAGCCCCCCCTCCCCTCCCCTCCCAGAGCCAGGGAGAGAACCCAGGAGTCCTGGCTCCCAACCCCCCTGGCTCTAACCCATCAGCCCCCCGCTCCCCTCCCAGAGCCGGGCACAGAACCCAGGTGTCCAGGCTCCCACCCCCCCCACCCCAGCTCTAACCCACCAGCCCCCACTCCCCTCCCAGAGCCGGGCACAGAACCCAGGAGTCCGGGCTCCCAGCCCCCCCGGTTCTAACCCACCAGCCCCCCCTCCCCTCCCCTCCCAGAGCCAGGGAGAGAACCCAGGAGTCCTGGCTCCCAACCCCCCTGGCTCTAACCCATCAGCCCCCCGCTCCCCTCCCAGAGCCGGGCACAGAACCCAGGTGTCCAGGCTCCCACCCCCGCCCCCCCAGCTCTAACCCACCAGCCCCCACTCCCCTCCCAGAGCCGGGCACAGAACCCAGGAGTCCGGGCTCCCAGCCCCCCCGGTTCTAACCCACCAGCCCCCCCCCCTCCCCTCCCCTCCCCTCCCAGAGCCAGGGAGAGAACCCAGGAGTCCTGGCTCCCAACCCCCCTGGCTCTAACCCATCAGCCCCCCGCTCCCCTCCCAGAGCCGGGCACAGAACCCAGGTGTCCAGGCTCCCCCCCCCCCCCAGCTCTAACCCACCAGCCCCCACTCCCCTCCCAGAGCCAGGCACAGAACCCAGGTGTCCGGGCTCCCAGCCCCCCCGGCTCTAACCCACCAGCCCCCACTCCCCTCCCAGAGCCGAGCACAGAACCCAGGTGTCCGGGCTCCCAGCCCCCCCCGGCTCTAACCCACCAGCCCCCACTCCCCTCCCAGAGCCGGGGAGAGAACCCAGGAGTCCTGGCTCCCAACCCCCCTGGCTCTAACCCATCAGCCCCCCGCTCCCCTCCCAGAGCCGGGCACAGAACCCAGGTGTCCAGGCTCCCCCCCCCCCAGCTCTAACCCACCAGCCCCCACTCCCCTCCCAGAGCCAGGCACAGAACCCAGGTGTCCGGGCTCCCAGCCCCCCCGGTTCTAACCCACCAGCCCCCCCTCCCCTCCCCTCCCAGAGCCAGGGAGAGAACCCAGGAGTCCTGGCTCCCAACCCCCCTGGCTCTAAACCATCAGGCCCCCGCTCCCCTCCCAGAGCCGGGCACAGAACCCAGGTGTCCGGGCTCCCAGCGCCCCCTGCTCTAACCCACCAGCCCCCACTCCCCTCCCAGAGCCGGGGAGAGAACCCAGGAGTCCGGGCTCCCAGCCTGCCCCTGTGACGCTGATGTCCCGGCAGGTGGCACCGCGTGGCGCTGAGCGTGGAAGGCACCAATGTGTCGCTGCTGGTGGATTGCGAGGCGCCCGTGACGCTGCCCCTGGAGCGTGGGCCCCGGCCCGTTGTCAGCACCGCGGGCGTCACCCTGCTAGGGGCCCGGCTGCTGGACGAGGAGGTGTTCCAGGTGGGGCCGCGCCGGGGCGGGTGTGTGTGTGTGAGCGGCTCCCCCCACCCCCGGCTGTGTCTGCACAATCTGCCCCCCTGGGGGCTGGAGCTGTGGGCAGGGCCCAGTTTGCCATTCCCCCCAGTGCAGGGGGGGTCAGGGCCTTGGGGCTGGGTGGGGGCCGTGCAGCCTGCTCCCCTCAGCACCCCGAGGAGCCGGGAGCCGCGGCAGCAGGGCCGAGAGCTGCCCCCAGGCCCTGCCGCCCCCCACATTCCTGCCGGCTGCGGCTGCCAGCGGCAAATGTCAGGGGCCGCGGAGAAGGGCCCCATTGATGCCGGGGAGCCGGGCCGGGGGCGGCTGGGAACAAGGCTGCGCTTGTCCTGGAGCTGGGCCCCTGGGGGCTCCCCAGGGCAGGGCTGGAGAGGGGCTGGGCTGGGCCGCAGCTCACGGCCGGCTTCCTGGGCTCTGCCCTGGGGCTGTGGGGACCCAGAGCCACCTGCACCCCCCACCGGGCCCCCAGCACTGCCCCAAGGGGCTGGCCTGGGGGAGACAAAGGCAGGGCCTGGCCCTGGGCGGGGCCCCTCTTTTCTGGCTGGGGAGCAGGGTGACCTGGGCTGCCCCCGGGGGTCCCCCTCTGGCTAGTCCAGATGCCCGGTGCGCGCTGGCCGCTGGCTGTGCCCGGCTGGTGAAGCCGATCTCCCTGGGAACGTGGGGGCGGCCGGGCCGGGAGGAATGTTCCCAGGGCACCCCCCGGCCGCCCATCTGCTCCGGTTCCCACCCCCCAACCAGGAATGTGCGCTCCGCTCCCCAGTCCCGCCGGGGCTGCCCCGGGCTGCCCCCGAGCCCCACACGGCGACCGGCAGCTCCATGGGGAGCTTAG
Source organism: Macrochelys suwanniensis (assembly GCA_033296515.1). NCBI lineage: Eukaryota > Metazoa > Chordata > Testudines > Chelydridae > Macrochelys > Macrochelys suwanniensis. The sequence goes on from CM065793.1 coordinate 19,833,190, forward strand.
CGCTGGAAGCCGGACGGGGCTGCGGGGGGCTGCCCCCAGCCCGGCAGGCTGTGCCCATCCCCCTGGCCTTAGGACCCATCTGCCCCTCGCCCCTAGCAGCCCCTGCTCCCGCGGCGAGGCGCTAACGAGCCGACAGCAAGGCCCTGGGGGATGCGGCTCTCGGCTTGTGCCGGTGCCAGCAGCACCCGGGCCCCGCGCCAGGGGAAACACCTGCTGCCCGCTCCCCCCGCCCCGGCTGGGTCCCAGCCAGCTCCTCACAGCTGCGGCCACGGGGCTGGCCCGGGCCCAGGGGGGGCTGGTGAGCTGGGCTGGGGGGGGCCAGGCCTTGGACATTGGCTGGGCAGGGGGGCAGGGGCCAGGCCCCAGGATGGTGACGCGCCCACGGGTGGCCGTGCCTGGCACACATGGGGCCCCCCCCAGCGGGCTCCCCCGCAGTGCCTCAGCCCCGCTCAGCCCCTTTCGTCCCCCCCCACACACAGGGAGACGTCCAGCAGCTGCTGATCTCTCCGGACCCGCGGGCAGCCCTGCACTACTGCCAGACCTACATGCCCGGGTGCGAGGTGCCGCTGCCCCACGGCCTGCAGGGCCTGTACTCCGAGGAGGTAGGTGCCCCCCCCCCCATTGCTCGGCCCCGATCCAGGAGCCCAGGTGCGCCCGCGGCTGCCAGGATGTGCCCAGCTGGGCTTGGCACGGCCAGAGGGGGCGTCTCCACCCGGGCTCGGGATGAGTCACGGCCGGGGCCTGGGAACATGCCCCTGGGGCAGCCGCCCCCGCCCGGACAGAGCAGCCCTGCGTGTCCTGGGCAGCGGGGTCCTTCCCCCCGGCCCCCCACCCCTCGCTCCGCTGCGAGACGAGTCCTCGGTTGCCCCATGCCCGGCCCCCAAGCCCCCCTGCTGTGCCCGGCCGGATCAGGCCCCACACCGGCCCCAGCCAAGCGCAGGGACGTAGCTGGGCGAGGCCAGAACCTGGGAGCCCCCAGACACCCGGGCTCTCGCCAGCGCGGGGGTCTCCCATGCCAGCCGGGGGGGGGCATGCGCCTGCGGGTCTCTCATGCCCCTCTCTGTCTCTCCCCGCTCTCCGGTCGCCCCCGTCCTGCCCCGCGCAGAGCGGGCCGGAGCCCACGACTTCCCCCGGCCGGAGGAAGGGCAGGAAGGGCAAAGGGAAGGGCAAACGCAGGGGCAAGGGCAAGAAGAAGAGGAACAAGGAGCTGGCGGAGCAGCAAGACACCGCGCCCACCGCGGGGCCGGGCCAGGTAGAGAGAGCGCCTAACCCGCCACTCCCTGTGCCTAATCCTGCCGCCGGCGAACCCAGCTCTGCCTCTCCTGCCTCCCGGGCCCCGAGTGCCCCCGCGCCCGCCCCGGGGGAACCCAGAGCCAGGCTGCGGCCCGAGGGGAGGGGGGTGGGCGAGAGCAGAGAGATCCATCCGTGTGTCCATCCTTCCATGCGTTCGTCCGTCCGTTCATCCATCCATGTGTCCATCCACCCCCTCCTTACACACCCCAACACTTTAGCCACCTCTCCCCGCCCCATCTCCCCCTCCGGCCAGCCCCCAACCCCGCTAGGCACCGCAGCCCCTCTCGGCCCAGCCCCCCCCCCCCCCCCCCCCCCCCCCGGCTAGGCACCGCAGCCCCACCCCCACTCCCTCCTCCATCACTGGCCTGAGGATCCAAACCGGCTGGGGATAGAGCCAGCCGGGCAGCCCAGCTCCCAGGCTGGGGCCGGGTAGGGCAGGGGAGCCGGGGGCTGGGTTGGGTTAGCCAGGGGGGGAGCGGGGTGCTGGGGGGGGGACTGGGGGGGCGCTCTCTCTACACGCCTCAGACCCTTCTGGGCAGAGCAGTGTCTGAGCTGTGCCCTGGGAACGGCAGGGCCGAGGGCTGGACAGGGAGCGAGCCCGCCCCCCCCCCCCCCCCCCCGCGCCTCCAGGACTGGGGCCAAGGGCTGCAGCTGGCGGATGTGGGTCAGGGCAGGAGAGGATCCATGAGTCACGCTTGGCTGGGAGGTCGGTGAGAAGGGGGGGCGGGCGGGGGGGCGATTCCTTCCCTGGCTCCCGGCGCCGCCCTGTGACCAAGTGTGGGGTTTTCTTGGGTTTTCCTTGTTTTCCGAACGCTTTGCAGGCAGAGAGGGTGGAAAGGCCCAGGGGGGCAGAGCGAGGGGACTCCCGCAGGGGCCCAGGGCAGAGACGGGTGCGCTGAGGCTCAGAGACGGGCGGCTCCAGGAGGCGGAGGGGCTGGACCCCTGAGAAGGGCTGTCGCACTGAAGGGGGTTCCCCCAGGGTCCGCACGGGGCCCTGTGAGTCTGTGACACCCCCTGGTTGGATCCAGTGCCCGGGTCAGCACAGGATTCGGTGCTGGGGGGAGCTGGCACCGGGCCGCCGCGGCACCTGGGAGGGTACAATGCTCCCACAGCAGGAGGTGCCCCTGCCCCCAGCCACCTCCCTCACTGTCCCCCAGCTACCCTCTTGGCTGCCCCCAAAATCCCCTCCAGCCACCCCCCTCACTGCCCCCCTTGCTGCCCCCAGCCAGCCTCCCTTGCTGTCCTGGGCACTGACCTTTCCCCCTAATGCCCCGTTTTCTCTCCACTGCCCTTTGAGGAGGCCCCGACCCAAGCAGCCCCTGCCCTGGAGGCGACCCCGTCTGGGAGGAGCACGTCACGGTCACCCCTTGGCCCGGGACCGCCCCTGCCAGCACCGTGAGCATCAGCCCGAACCTGCCCGAGGCTACGAGGTACCGCCGCCGGGGGAGGGGGCTGGAGGGATTCAGTGGGGCTCGCAGCGCCCACCGCCCGCAAACGCCAGTGACCCTGGCTTCCCCCCTCGCCTGCAGGACCCGGGAGAGGAGCGGGGGATTGGGGCAGAGGGGACCCCGAGGCCAGCAGCACAGAGCCCCCGACTACACCCCGAGGGAGTATGAGGAGTACGACGACGGGGAGCCCCCGGGCCATGACGCCAGCCTGGGGCGCTACGGCCCTGCCGAGCGACGGGGAACCCTGGGCCAGGCCGCCCGGGTACGAGCGGGACGGGGCGTGGGCGGGAATGGGGGGGGCGGGCGCTGGGGGGACGGGGCGCGGGCAGGAAGGGGGGGCGCGGGCGCTGGGGGGGATGGGGCGCTGGGTGGGGGGGGACAGGGGACGGGGCGCTGGTCATCTGGGCTTTTCCTTGGCTTCTCCCCAGCCCCCCACGCCCCCCTCTCCTAGCCCCAGAGCCAGGCCTGCGGGCGGGGGCAGAGGAGTGGCGCAGGCTTGGGCGGCCGGGCGTGGGCGGCTGGGGCTGATTGCCGCTTGTCTCACCCTGCCCCGTGCGTCCCTTGCAGGAAGCCAGCCGGAAGGGGGAGAAGGGGGAGCCGGCCGCCATCGAACCCGTGAGTACCAGAGCGGCCGGTGGCGCCGCGGCCCAGGGCAGAGCCGTCCTGGGGGGACCCTCCCCGGGGTCCCTCGTCCTGCAGTGAAGCCAGCCGGGCCCGGAGGTGTGGGTGGGACTGGCCCCTGCCCAGGTCGGGCTGTGGGGGGCCTCAGCCCTTCCCGTGAGGCCCCCAACGGGCCCCGTCTGTCAGACCGGCCCTGGGGAGCGAGCGGCAGGCCGGGGGGCACTGGGTGGGAGCAGTAGGGGGGCTGTGGGCTCACCCGGCTCCGGGGACCAGGGGTTCAATACTGCCCGGCGCTGGGGCTGCGTGAGGGGCCGGATCCCCGGTCGGGGGCTCGGGACGTGCTGCTCTAACTGGTTCTCCTCCTCCTAGGGCCGGCGGTTCGACGGGCCGCCGGGAGCCCCGGGCCCAGCGGTAAGGACCAGGTGCGGGGGGGCTGGGGGGGGGGCTGGGAACCAGGGGGAGCAGGGGCTGGCGGGTGGGGGGGCTAGGTGGGAGTGGGGGGGCTTGCTGGCTCTCTGCAGTAACTGAGGTTCCTCTGTGTCTCTCGCAGGGCGAGATGGGCCCCCCAGGACCGGCGGGGCCGGCGGGGCTGCCGGGGGACCCTGGCGAGCAGGTGAGCAGCCGCGGCGCCGGGAGAGGGGGGCTGTCTGAGGCTGCAGAGCCGGGGGGGCGGGAGGGGGGGCTCAGGAATGGCCGGCATGCGCCCCGCCGCGGGGGCTGCGAGTCCCTGCCCGCCCCGCCCACTGATTGACGGGGGGCTCTTTCCTCCCCCACAGGGCCCTGCAGGGCGGCCGGGGCTGCCGGGAGCTGACGGGGGCCGGGGCCTCCGGGGACCATGATCATGCTGCCGGTAGGTGGGGGGTGTCCCCGCGGGCTGTGTGGGGCAGGACGGGCCGGGGTGGGGTGGTTGTGGGGCGCTGAGACTGGTTGGGGGGGTGGGGTCCATCGAGGGGGGCAGTCTGGTCTCTACTCTCTGGGTAGGGCTGGGGGGTGCTGGTGCCCAGGTGTGGGGGGGAGCAGGCCATTCCCCGCTCTCTCTGGGGGGGGCAGGGGGCTGGTGTGCAGGTGCGGGGGCAGGGCTGTTCCCGCTCTGTGGGGGGGGGGCAGGGGGCTGGTGCCCCGGCGAGGGGTCAGGGCTGTTCCCCGCTCTGTGGGGGGGGGGGGCAGGGGGTTGGTGCCA